>JAXGGA010016133.1:0-27366 GCA_038373865.1 Uloborus plumipes | reverse complement strand
TATTCGCCATAGAAATAAAGTGCAAAACATGATTAAGTGCATGAAATGCCATCGGTGAGTTTATCAACACTGCCTAAGTGAGACCGAAGCAAAAGAAATTCTATTGCAAATCCTGGAAAAAAGCTATATAGTTCAAATACAAATTATTCTATGATTTCCTTGCACGGTCCAATTTAGGAAGCGCATGGTTCAATATAGGCGCATATATTCCTAAATCGGACTTTTGCAACTTTTTGTAAGATAATTTTTTAAAAAATAATTTCCATATTTTTAGAAAATATAAGCTCCTAGGGCGGTTCCTGATTAAATTTAGCTCGCGATGCCCTATTTTGTATTTTTGTTTTGCTTCACATTGAGCGACACAGGCCTCCTGTTCTTAGGGGGTCCAATATAGGCGGTCTTCCCCTACATCAATATTCCGACCTTCGTTCGTAACTACTGCACCCAAAAATATAATTTTGTTTTAAAATGGAAAACTTACGAACATTTTAGTGAAAATCACCCTCCCCCGCCAAACTCTGACTGTCCTGAATTAATTTCGTTTTTTAAGATAGTGTTAAGAATTTTATTTTATTTTGAATTTTTAACTATTAACCTATTTATCTGTTTGAAACAAACTTTGTCGCACTTATTTAGACTTCAACTAGCTTTTAATTAGTCTCTAATTTTATTTATAAAACAAAAAAGCGTTCAGGCTCTGAAAATATAATTATATTCTAAGTAGGGATGGACCGGATAGTGATTTTGCCGGATACCGGATATCGGATATCCGGTGGCTCATCACACGCCGGATACCGGATATCCGGCATTACAATTACATTGCATGTTCGCTTATTTTTATGTAATGCAGCTTCAAAACAATAAATCAAAGTTGTTTCTCGCATAATTTCTTTAAGAACATGTTAAATACATTTAAATTAATTTTTAAAGCCTCTATTTTATTTGTACAGGAGTAGCGCTACATATGAAATGAAACACTAGCATATACTATACTCAACATATACTATACTCAGTTATACTCAAATAATCAGTTAAAAATTTTATAAAACTCCAAAAAACAAAGGAACATGTTTTCTGAAGATTCAAATCAGCAGTTTAAATATTCTTTTAAGAGGTATGCTAAAGTTGTTCACTTAAAAAAAAAAAAAATGAGTAAACTTTACTTAAATAATTCAACTTGAAATTTTACTTTAGTTCCAAAAAATTAAGATACACATTCTTAAAAGTGGCAAATTATCATTTTAAATACATTAAGGGTCATGCTAAACATATTCACTTTTTTAAAAACAAATTAATAAACTAATTCTTAAACAATCACCTCGAAATTCAACTTCATTTTGAAAAAATAAAGATACATTCCGAGATGCAAATGTTATATTTATGGGTTATTCCAGCCAAAATGGTACAAATCATGTCTGAAATTGTCGAGTTAAGTTTATCAAATGAAGTAATTTTCGCCAACTAATCATTGTTTTAAAAATTATTCTCTGTTTATTTGTGCATAATAAAGTGTAAATGGCTTGCATATATGAGTCATTCATTAAGGGTTTTGAATAGTTCGACCACTTTGTGTAACAGAGGAGACAAATGAGGTTTGAAAAATATATTTCTAATCGTAAAGAAAAGTTAATTACAGAACAAGTATAAAATGAACTAAGCATCCTAAAACTAATTCTGTCTGCAATTTCAAGAAAAAATATTTTTTGCACTATTAATGCGACTGTAACAGAGTGGACATCCCACAGTGCAAATTAACTATCATCAGCAAAGAATTTTAGGCTTATCTTAGTTACTGATTATATAATTCAATGTATCAAAGTAATCAAAGCAGATACATTACTTGTACTTATTAAAAAAAATATCACATTGAATGGGATTGCTTATTTTATTTCTGAAAGGCTTGTAACAGAGTGGACAGTTTGAAACATAAAAAAAAAAATCTAGGAACAAAGATAAATAGGTGTTTTTCCAAGATTTTTTTGTTTAAATACATAAAAATCAGCAGAAAGGGTGTCAGAAGCATTTTTTGTGCTGTGCATTGCAAATGATTTTGTTGTTGCATTTTTTTGGGGGGGGGGGGGGTCCTTTATAAATGGCTTATGCCTAAATAAGTAATACTTGGTTACACACAATTAGATGAACAACAAATAAAAAAAAATACAATTAATTGGTGGTAAATATCAAAATTAATTACCGAAATTCTGAAGTATCCGGACTGGTTTGTACCATTTTCGCTGAAATGACTGATATATTATTATTATTAAAAATTATTCTAAACATGTTCACTTTAAAAAATAAATTAATAAACTTATATCTAAATAATTAACTTAAAGTTTTACTTAAATTCTAAAAGAGAAAATACACTTTCTAATGATGCAAATTAACATCTTAAATACAGTCAAGTCTCAATAGCTCATAGTCCCAAGGGATCGGCTAAAAACTTAGAATTATTGATAGTTCGAGTTACAAGCAGTTCCTACCGTCTTTTCAAGAATTTGGGACCAAATGAAAACTTTGAAATGAAGGTATATTTGAGTTTATAAAGCTTTGAGTTATCGAAACTCGATTGAATGTTATTGAGGGTCATGCTCAACATGTTCTCGAGGAGTTACGGAGCGGCGTGACAGACGTGAAAAGATTCTAATAGCAGAGAAATATCTTTTCTGAAAGGAAGGTATTACAAAAAGAAAGAACGAAACAAAGTGCAAAATTCAAAATTTCTTTACACACATTTAAACTCTTTCAAAAAAAAAAAAAGCATGGTTTTAAGTTGCGACGACTCATGGGGACAGATGTTTTCATTATCTAAAAGAAAACTTTCGTCAATGTTAGATAGGTTATTTAGTGTATGTTATTTTCAATTATAATAAAGCAATAATAGTGGCAAAGTAAAAAATATCTAATTACAACATCATTGGGTGTTAATAGATCGCAATTTTTGTTAGAAGCACAAAAACTAAAAATAAAAGAATTCAATAAATAAAATAATTTGAGAATTTATATTAAAAGCTACTGCGATTAATTTTTATGAACTAACGATATGATCGTAAGTTTTTTTCAAACTTTTGTCGCACATTAATCCTTGAAGGTTTGTAGCCTTTTCTTTCTAAATATTTTAACTGAAATATTTTTGAAAAGCTGAAGACAATCATATTTTATCTGGCAATTGTGAAAAATCGAATATGCAGAATGCTTCCATGTCCAGTACACAGTCGGAGGAATAACACAATTTTTGTTTTAGAAGCAAAAATTGTTAAAAAGGAAAGATGAAAAGTAATTAATCATCTAAAAGGTTTATCAAACAATGAACTTTTTAACTAAGATTTTTATAAAAAAGAAAATATTTAATTAGGTCCTCACATCATACCGGATAACCCTCACATCAATTCCGGATATTCCCCACATCAATACCGGATACTTAGCCGGATATCCTGCAAAAATCTTCCGGATATCCGTATCCGGGGCGGTCAGCCGGATCGGATATCCGGAAGTACCGGATACTTAAAATATCAGCCGGATACCGGATAGTTACCGGATATCCGGTCCATCCCTAATTCTAAGTAATAATTACAGTGAACTCTCACTCATACGCCGCCTCATTTATGCGCCTTTTTCACTTATACGACGATTTTCAGTGGTCCCAGCACATTCCATAGTAAAATAATGATAATTTCATTCGTTTATGAGTCGCTCTAAAGATAAATATTTCATTTATGCGCCGAATTTTTCGAAAAATGTAAACAATTTAATTTATTTTCTTGAAAAATGAGCATGTTTCTTCTCTTTCCTCTTTAATCCTTCTCTTTTATTGCTCACGGAAGCATTTTTTCCACATGAATTAAGGGAAGCGGGGATCTTTTACATTACGTCTGTGGCATCGGTTCCGAGCTTCAAACCGAAGTAATATGACCATTTTCTATAGAAAAATTCTTATTCATGCTCTCATTAGAACTTATGTTGCATGTTGCATTTTAGACTTTTAAATAGGATTGTTCACTTATGCGTCTCTCCCACTTACGCGCCTTTTTCTGTTGGTCCCTTGGGCCGGCGCATAAGTGAGAGTTCACTGTATTTTATTTTTGAACATAAAAAGTAGTGAAAGTGATTACTTTTATACACTAAGCGTAAAATCTGTAATATTTGTCAGTTCCCCAGGTAGCACAAAAAACGCTTAAACGTTTTATAAACGTTTTTAATCCGTTGTCACAACGTTAATAACCATTTTACAACCTTTAAAAAACGAAGTTTGCTACTAGGGTCGGTAGCATTCTCATCATATCGGTAACGCTCAAAGACAACCCCCCCCCTAAAAGGGGGATGAATGTTCACCTTGACCATGCCCGTAATTTTTAAAAAATATTGTTACTAATGTGTATTTAAAATACCCTATTAATTTAATTTTCGGAGTATCTTCAAAAATTGAAAATTTTCATGGTCAAATTGGCACTTTTCCTGATATAGACTATCCCCCCCTTATTTCTATCCCCCCCTATTTTTGTAAAGATAGTCTATATACCCTTATATAGACTATCTTTTACAAAATTATGAAAATTGATGCAGTTCATAACTCTCCATATCAGTGTTTTGAAATTGACTCCTCCCCCCCCCCCAAAAAAAAAAAAAAAACGGCTAGGTGCAATTTTTGATGAGGCCAAGAGAAAAAGGATGGGCTTCACAAAGTCTCCCCCGGTATTTTTTCGAAATAGATGCCCTAAAATGCAATTGTAGGGTATTTTTGATGCCACCTCTCAATATATTTTTTAATTTTCTTTTATTTTTATATTCATTTATTAAATATTTCCTTTTTTTCTTTCTTTTTACTTATTTAATATTTTACTTTTTTTTAATTCATTTTCTGTGTGCGATAGCGCAAACTGCGTTTTCCTCCAGGGGCAGTTGACTTTCTCCGGGAGGGCAGTGCTCCCCCCCCCCCGGAGAGATGCCTGAAAGAAACACTGGTTACAGAGGGGGTCATTTTTAGAAAAGGGGGAAGTCAAAGGGCAATTTTTGAGCAAAAATGGGCGTGTTTGTCAATTTTTTTGTAATATTAGGCCTAAAAAATGTAGTATTATTGTACAAATTTGGTCACTATCACCCCCCCCCCCCTCTGATCCGCGCTTGCGCCCATTGTCAAGAGCAGAAATTAAGTACGCAAACATTTCTTGGGCAAGAGCAAGAAGTGAACTATTGAAAATGAAAAAAGCACGGGCGTCGTTGGCGGGGGGGACGAGGGGGACATGTCCCCCCCAATATTTTGAACTGAGGAAAAGTTCCTCTCAATATTTTGGAATTCTTACACTTGAGGAAAAAAAAAAGGTCAGAGCTAGGTATCATTTGTGTATCAAAATTAAATTAGAATTACAGCCCGAACTAAAATTATAAAAATTTCCGTCTCTATATTGCACTTGATGAACCATCTGTAAATTAATCAGTTTCCTACTGTGGGCTTTTTGCGTTTTATGCCATCCTTACCCGAGCAATTATTTTTCTTCTAGTAACAAAACCCGTTAAAACGTGGAAATAAGAAGATCCAATCCCTCCATTCAACAATTGACACTTTCCCTTTTTCCGACCACCCACCTACTCGACGGGGCATTGGAAATAATAAATAGACCTTGGGGTTTGTATTCTTGAACCAAACAGAAAAAAAGTCCCCCTCAAGATTTTCATTCAATATATTACAACGCCGAATATACAACACTAGAAAAGTGTGGATATCTTCTTTTGCAAAAACAAATTATATTAGAATTAGCTCCTTTGAGAACGTGGCTTAAAAATTAGGAAACGTGACAGCTTGCTATCTAAGAAATAAATTTCCTTTTGTGCACTTTTCCCCATTTCAAATACTTCTCATGATTCTGTCCCAGATAAGACCACCCTCTTTTATTGCACTCTTCTTAACGAGGAAAGAAGACACTTCCGCTGTCCAGCTGCATTACAATGGGCACTAAAAAATACCTCTCTGATCATCCGTAGACCCCCCAGAGAGGAAGGGGATTCAAGAGGGGCACTAATGTGTCCACGTGTTTAGCGACATGGTGTGAGCAAGATTTTTTTTTTTTTTGAAAAACTGCTGGAGAAGGATCTTCCTTCGTGAAAAGCGAATCCTTTCATAAAGCATAGTGCACATCGGTCCAGTACGGCACTAAAGAGTATCATATTTGGAGGAAAGATATCATGTAAGTTTTACTCATTTTATTGTTTTTGTTATAACATAAAAAAGATATTACAAAATTTCTTGTTAACTTCATATACCTTTAACGGTAAGAGCAGGGCCGCCGTTTGGGGGGGGGGGATACTGGACCTTTAGTACCGGGGCCCGGAGCTTTGGGGGGCCCGTTCGGTTATGAACATGTTTTTCCCGTTTTAGTGTCAATAATTTAATCAAAAAAAAAAAAAAAAATCTCGCTTTCCATTGCCGATTCTCAATATGAAACAATTGCTAGTACAAACACTAATGAATGAAACACGCTTGCGCAAAGGAAATTGCATCGCTTTTTAAAATCATCTGGCGACACAAATAACGTGAAAATAAAATCAGGTGCACACTTTCGTAACTAAAAAAAAAGTATTTCCGAAAAAAAAATTTTTTTTCGATTTTTTTTTTTACAATTGCAAATGTGCTGAAAGGACAGCATAAAAATATGCAATTTGGGGGGGGGGGAGGAAGGGGTGCATGGGGGCCCGGCATTAAAATTGGTACCGGCCCCCATCGCGGCCCTGGGTAAGAGTGAGCACGGAGCGATTTTTAAGACATCAGTATCACAAATTGCTTATGCATAGAAGGAAATACTAATGTGCCCACAAGGGCGAATCTAGGAATTTTCAAGGGAAGGGCAATTGGTCTTTATAACTTACTTTTATTATGTATACTGGTTCACACACATATTAATCACAAAAATTTCGGACTTGAATTCCGAAATATTTCTGGGGGAGAGGCCCAAACCTTCTTCCCCCAACATTTAAAACTTGTCTAAAAAGTTTTTTTGAGTTTCAGCATCGCGAGAGAAAAACTACCGGTGGAGAGGTCCTCAAAAAAGGGGGCGATCGCCTCCATCGCCCCTCCCTTGTATCCGTCCTTGTGTGCCCTTTAATGATACTCCCCTAACATATGTAGACTTTACATAGAGTTTTATACTAAACTGATTTTTAGCTGAAATGCTTATTTGTATTTATTTACAATGAACATTACAAGATATTTGATTGGAATATTTTCGATGAGTATATACTAATCAGTATTAAGATCCTCATTTTTTGATCAAAGTAATTTAAATTTTTGAACAAGTTAAATAATACACAACAAGAGAAAATTACCTGTATTTTCGTGTTTGCTTACTAATTTTTCTTATTTTTGCAGTTACTAATTGATATACATTTTTATGAAATTTGAGTTGCAAAGAAAATGTTCAATATTAGCAATATTAGCAATTTCTATTTTAAGTTAGAACTATATTTTCAAATAACTAAGAAACAGTTTACTTGAAAAATATTCTGTTTTATCTTATAAATGATGAAATAATAAGGCTTGTTTAGTTGAGTATTATTTGGATAACTAAATTCTTTTTAAAAAGTTGGGACCGACAAAATATTTTATCGCTGCATCTCCATGAAAATTTGTAAAAAGAACTGAATTATCATTAAAAAAAGCAAGTTACTATTCATACAAATTATTTTTAATTGAAATTTTCAAACCTAGTTTTTAACTGAGAAATATAAATTTCAAAATGGAACTTTCAAAATTAGGTGAAAGCATCATTCTTAGCATAGGCACAATTGAAGCAAAACAAATGCTTTTATGAAGGAGAGGGCAAGAAACAATAATAAAAATTAATTAAATAAAAAAAAATATTACAAAGATTTCTCACATTGTTGAAGATCAAAATGCTAGATGAATAATTATAAAGGGAATTTTTTTCCTGGCATATTACACTGCATATTAAGAAGTCAGAACTTTTTAGACAGTCTTCTCCCTGAAAACTTATATTTAATCGTTTTTAATTATTTGTTTTTATCAAAAGTAAAAATTATGACGTGATAAAGCAGGATGAAAAACATTAATTTTTCTTCAAGCACTAAATTAAGCTTTTGCATTGTTATTGATCAAATGCATGAATTTTGAATACTGTAAAGTGAGCATAAAATGTGAGATGTGGGAGTATAACTCTTTTTTTTTGTTTTGTTTATTTATTTTGCTGCTTCAGCTTGAATAAACATATCTCTCATTAAAAAAAGGAGGCGTCTCCCTTCCCCTCTCTGTCTTTTGTCAACAACGTTTAAGATCGTCCTATATTTCGTTCTAAAGGGCTTAAACTTTTGTTTCCGACGGAGAGTTCTTAAAAATTCCTGCCCTAACATCATTGAAAGTCAACTGAAATAACGCTTTTCGAATATTTGTCTGTCCTCTTAAAATTATCAAAGATGACCCTTCAATTTTGAAAAAGTTCAAGGGTGGGCCCTAAATCTCCACTCTCCTAACATCTACGCAGATAGTCTAAAACTGCGTTTTTAAAGTTACATTTTCAAAAACAGTTCCAGGGGAGAATTCCGGACCTCCCTTTCCCTAAAACAATCAGATATGATCTATACTTGTGTTTTTAAATTTCAATATCCAAAAATATCCAGAAAAGCACCTCTGAACCTCTTCAACTACTACCATGGCCAAAAATTGTTTAGAATACATTTTTCAGAGATAATTTTCTGAAAAGAGGGAACTCGAATCTCTAATCTGCGTATTATCTGCAAAGATAGTCTAAAATTGCGTTTTTAGCAATACAATTTCGAAAAAATCCCAGATCCCCTCTTTCCATAGCACAATCAGAGTTAATAATGGAGTTTTTAACGTTTCGATATCGAAAAATGGACGGATGAGCGCACTCGAACCTATTCTCCCATAACATTACCAAAGATCGTTTAAAATGCATTTTTAAGACCACAAATTCCAAAAAAAATCCGGGGGAGAAACCATCGTACCTCCTTACTTCTGGGTAAAAAATATACTTACGATTAGGAACACATTCTCAACTCTCTGATCTAGTTATGACTTCCCTCTTAGAAAATATGTTGGACCCATTCTTTTCCCTCTGTTTGAAATTAATGAGGGGTCGGCAATTTCATACCCCCCCCTCCCCAATTTTTTCTCCCCGCTACGGGTCAGAATATTAACTCCTTGTGGTCCTTATTTGAAAATTGCAATGTTCACTGGTCTTTACAAAGGCTAAACATGTTTTTAAAAAACATGAATTTTTTCTAGTATTTCTATTTTTCCAAAGTCCCCCCCAATGTTCAGCAAGCAGCGACGCCCATGGAAAGCAACAGTAAAACATATACTCACAGTTTCCTGCAATTTGCTGACATCCGACTCGAATTCCATTTTTCTTTTCACGTAGGTAACGTCCTGGTCCATATGTTTAACTGTAAAAATTTTCAAACTTTTGTCCGATCACTTCGGAATTCGAAAGATTCCACTCTGTTACTGACGGTGAATCATCAGATAAAGTTGAAGACAGCAACACTGGAAAGTAAATGCGTTTTGGATGCAACAACTTCGGATTGGGGAAATCGGATTTGTCGTGCAAGTACTCTTGCTGTAAAATTTATAGAAACTTAGTTGCAGAAACTTCAAACACTAATTATATTCAAACCAAACACTTCTTAACATCACGTGGTAAACTTTTTCCAACACTCATCTATTTATTTTTTGTGAGGAACAGTAAAATGCTACGGATTCTAAATAGTGGCGCCATCTACTAGGAAAAATATACAATAACTGAAAATGGTTGAAAGCGCGAGAAACGATCTTATCTTCTTGCATTCTGTCTCCTCTAATATGCAATCAACTCTAAGTCGCAGTAGATGGATATTTATGAGGAAGGCCTATATTCAGCACTTGACATCTTACAGCTGAAATGACTTTTTGAAATGTGAAATGTTTACAATATGTATTTATCTATGTCTTTCGTATAACGGAAAATGCTCCAACGATTTTTTAATAAAAAATATATACTGAAGTAACGTTTTGCTTTTCAAGTTTATATAAATAAGTGCTTCGAACTTTAAGGAAAAACGTGATTTTACAAACTTTTTTTCTTAACCGAGCGAGGCTTTGGTAGTCGGTTCTCATGTACTCTCCTAATAATAATGCTGAAAATGGGTCTGTCTTTAGTTTCCTTCCTTCTTTCTACCTGTCTGTCTGTGACGTGCATAGGGCCAAAACCGTTCGGTCAATTTTCATAAATTTGGCACAAAATTAGTTTGTATCATGGCGGGTGTGCACTTCGAAGCGTTTTTCGAATATTATGTTTCGTTCTTTTCAATTCTAATTCTTAGCTCATGTTTCACACGAATTTGACAAAACGGGGGAGAAATATATTTTTTGATTTTCTGCTAAAAATGATATCATTTCGAAGGTTCTACGAGCATTACAAGAGCTGTAATAATAGTTTTCAGAATACCGGAATTCAATGCTTACCTTGAGCAAGCCAAACAATTCTCAATGGCTTAGCTTGAGAGTAAAGTCAATAATTATGGCGGACTTGAATTTATTTTCTAAACGGAAATTAACTTCTCATGTTATTACCAAGGTTAAGTTTTTATACCTTTTATTTGCATCGTTCTTTTTCCCTTAATATTTTTAAAATGTACTTGTTTTGGTAGCAACCGCAACTCTAAGACTTAATAGAATGAGTTAAATGAAATATTTTAACTTGAAAAAACATCTGATTTTATTTTCTCAGTTTGTAAAGAATTAAAACTCGGCAAATTGTAAAATTATCGCATCATTTGCGGTTTTGCAACGTTCTTCCTGAAATGTTTCATTTCGGAAAATGTAGGGTATACCGACCAGTAAATGAACACCTCGTATTTTTCCTAAAAAAATAAGGTTTTGAATCATTCTTCTTAGATGAATAAGCAGAACTAACTCATTTCTGCACATTTACCGAAAGAAAATGACTAGAAAATGCTAAATTTGTTCCCTGTTAAGGGTGTTCATTCACTGTGTCTAGGTACTTTTTTTCGTTTTGAAATTGAAAATTTCCTCAAGTGTTCATTCACTGGTCTGTCTAAAGCTAGGAAAAAAAACTTACTTCTTCTTTTAAACTTTAGTAAGACTTCTGTTGGTTTCTGTAAGCAACAAAATTGTTCTCATATTCTCTTATGTCTTATATTTATATCATACTTTCAAGAAATTATTGTTGAGTTATAACTAAAATTGAGTATTCTTATGCAGAACCATAAAATCTCTCCCATTTTTTTTTAAATACCGCTTACCATCTGAAGTTTTTTTACTGTCTAGTGGCCAATGCTACTATTTTTTCTGACGCTGTGAATTTTTGAAATTGAAAATTTCCTTAAGTGTTCATTCACTGGTCTGTAGGAAAGAAATCTTACTTCTTCTTTTAAACTTTGGTAAGACTTCTGTTGGTTTCTGCAAGCAACAAAATTGTTCTCATGTTCTCTTTTGTCTTATATTTATATCATACTTTCAAGAAATTATTGTTGAGTTATAACTAAAATTGAGTATTCTTATGCAGAACCATAAAATCTCTCCCATTTTTTTTTAAATACCGCTTACCATCTGAAGTTCTTTTACTGTCTAGTGGCCAATGCTACTATTTTTTCTGACGCTGTGAATTTTTGAAATTGAAAATTTCCTTAAGTGTTCATTCACTGGTCTGTCTAAAGCTAGGAAAGAAATCTTACTTCTTCTTTTAAACTTTGGTAAGACTTCTGTTGGTTTCTGCAAGCAACAAAATTGTTCTCATGTTCTCTTTTGTCTTATATTTATATCATACTTTCAAGAAATTATTGTTGAGTAATAGCTAAAATTGAATATTCTTATACAGAACCATAAAATCTCTCCCATTTTTTTAAAAAAATACTGCTTATATCATCTGAAGTATTTTTACAGTCATGTAGCCAATGCGACTATTTTTTCCGACGCTATGAATTTTTGAAATTGAAAATTTCCTTAAGTGTTCATTCACTGGTCTGTCTAAAGCTAGGAAAGAAATCTTACTTCTTCTTTTAAACTTTGGTAAGACTTCTGTTGGTTTCTGCAAGCAACAAAATTGTTCTCATGTTCTCTTTTGTCTTATATTTATATCATACTTTCAAGAAATTATTGTTGAGTAATAACTAAAATTGAATATTCTTATACAGAACCATAAAATCTCTCCCATTTTTTAAAAAAATACTGCTTATATCATCTGAAGTATTTTTACAGTCATGTGGCCAATGCGACTATTTTTTCCGACGCTATGAATTTTTGAAATTGAAAATTTCCTTAAGTGTTCATTCACTGGTCTGTCTAAAGCTAGGAAAGAAATCTTACTTCTTCTTTTAAACTTTGGTAAGACTTCTGTTGGTTTCTGCAAGCAACAAAATTGTTCTCATGTTCTCTTTTGTCTTATATTTATATCATACTTTCAAGAAATTATTGTTGAGTAATAGCTAAAATTGAATATTCTTATACAGAACCATAAAATCTCTCCCATTTTTTTAAAAAAATACTGCTTATATCATCTGAAGTATTTTTACAGTCATGTGGCCAATGCGACTATTTTTTCCGACGCTGTGAATTTTTGAAATTGAAAATTTCCTTAAGTGTTCATTCACTGGTCTGTCTAAAGCTAGGAAAGAAATCTTACTTCTTCTTTTAAACTTTGGTAAGACTTCTGTTGGTTTCTGCAAGCAACAAAATTGTTCTCGTGTTCTCTTTTGTCTTATATTTATATCATACTTTCAAGAAATTATTGTTGAGTAATAACTAAAATTGAATATTCTTATACAGAACCATAAAATCTCTCCCAATTTTTTAAAAAAATACTGCTTATATCATCTGAAGTATTTTTACAGTCATGTGGCCAATGCGACTATTTTTTCCGACGCTATGAATTTTTGAAATTGAAAATTTCCTTAAGTGTTCATTCACTGGTCTGTCTAAAGCTAGGAAAGAAATCTTACTTCTTCTTTTAAACTTTGGTAAGACTTCTGTTGGTTTCTGCAAGCAACAAAATTGTTCTCATGTTCTCTTTTGTCTTATATTTATATCATACTTTCAAGAAATTATTGTTGAGTAATAACTAAAATTGAATATTCTTATACAGAACCATAAAATCTCTCCCATTTTTAAAAAAAAATACTGCTTATATCATCTGAAGTATTTTTACAGTCATGTGGCCAATGCGACTATTTTTTCCGACGCTATGAATTTTTGAAATTGAAAATTTCCTTAAGTGTTCATTCACTGGTTTGTCTAAAGTTAGGAAAGAAAACTTCCCAAGAAGCATCAACTCATCGGATTTTGCTCGGCCGATCATCGAACTCCTCGTAAATTGATCCCGTAACGCACGATGGCATCGTTCCGATCAGTATCCGAGCACGGTGTTCGATGAGCTACTGTTCATCGGAAAGCGATATCCGTCCGATCAGCTTTTCCGATAAAAACAAGCCGAGCATCCAAAATTGATCCTAAATTCATCGGCACGGGACTGTACTGCTCGTAAATTGCTCCAAATCTCATCGCATTTCGAGCAAAACTCATCGGATTTTGCTGCTCGGATTCTGTTTGGCCGATGAGACATATTGGTGCAATTCCCGATGAGAACTCATCGAATCTGATCATCGGCCGATGAGAATTTCATCGGGTTTCGATGAATGGCCGATCATCGGCAAATGAGATTTTGCTGCTAGGCGCTAGGTTTATTTCTTCTTTTAAACCTTGTTTGAGACTTCTGTTGGTTTCTGTAAGCAACAAAATTGTTCTCATGTTCTCTTTTGTCTTATTTTTATAACATACTTTTAAGAAATTATTGTTGAGTTATAACTAAAATTGAGTATTCTTTCTACGATATCAATTTATTATTATTGATTTACTGACTTAAATTTGCGATGCTAATGTTTCCTTTTAAGTACTGAAAATAGTAAAATGTATGCTAATTTTGGGAAAGAAATGTTTAATTTGTCTTTCGTTTAGAATTTGTACGAGTTTCATTTTGATGCTAGATCATTTTTTGTTGAACGCACTTACATCAAATACTTACATTCCTTTATTATCAAACTGTTACCTAATTATCAAACCCAAAAAGCAAAACATTTTTGAAATTCCCAGCCTGAAGTTAACTAAGATTACAGTACAGCGGTAGTAAAATCACTACAGCAATGGGATGAAATTGGTGTCATAAATTGGTTTGTAGTTGACAACAACTTAGTGATATTTCGCAAAAATTTCAAGCAAAACATGATGTGCCAAATTCAGTGACATGTGAGTGTCTTGATTTGCTTATCGTGTTTACTGCCCTCCGCATTTCCTACGAATTCCATATTTTCAACTCTTCCAACGAGGGCCATCAATATTGAGCAACATTTTACAAGCAGCTATGCTTTTTTTTTTGCATTTTTCTCTCAAAAAATACTACTGCGTGACGTAAAAAAACCTAATCAATCAACTGGTCGTCAAAGGTGTGCGAATTTTCAAGTGTGCCGAAAATATGCAGAGATCTTGAAAAAATAAACAACTGTAAGAATAGTCCAAGTTAATTAGACATATACAGACGAACCAAACGACCTTTTCATTTTATACCACGGGAAAAGCCGTGCGGGTACCGCTAGTTTGAAATATAATTACTATGTACCAAGTAGAAGCTAAGTATGTCTAAGAATATCTTAAATTTTTCTAAATAAATATTCATACAATGAAAAGGTTTTAGACTAGATTTTTCAAATACGAAATAAAATACCCCACTTCAATTATCTATGTAGTTTTTATTTACAAATGTACAATAATAATTTACAAAATTCATCTGAACACAAATAAATATAGCAGTACATAATATAGACATGATTACGATTATAATGCTGTTTGAATGATTATATTGTTATTAGAGGTTGTAATTAGCATATTTTGTTAAGGGAAAATTCAAAACATAAATGATTACGGGGTTTCAGTTATTCTCAAATTAAAAATCGGGAACTAAGTCAAAATTGCAAGGGCTGCCAACAACATAAAGCCTCCGAAACAGATTCACGAATACATTGCAAAAAATGAATGTTGTTTTTACAGTATAACACAGCTAATTTTATAGTAATAAACTGCAAAAAAATGCTAATTTTAGAGTACTAAACTGTAAAATTGCTAATTTTACAGTTGATTACAGTTAATTCAGGGGCGTCCCGAATTAATTTTTTTTAAGGGGGGGGGGGTATCAATTTGCCGAATGATGTTTCAATTTTACCGAATGATAAAATACAAGCATGCACACATTTAGTGAAAAAAAAAAAAAACAATAGGCATCTTTGAAAAAACAATTCTAAAAACCAAAAAGAACAAATAATCTCATTGTTGCAATATTGTCTTCAAAATTGCGGAATCGTCAGCAAAATGTTCCAAATGCGGAAATTATTGGGAGGTCACAGGTCACAGTGACCTCCCGTGACCTCCCATCGGGGCGCTCCTGCATGCGTTTTACAGTTTTAAATTGAAACCTCAGCTGCCAGTTTTTTTCCGAAAAAACAACAGTTCATTTTCTGCAATGATAAACGCTTTACATAGTTCTGTACTGTCTAACATTTTTCCGCGAGACCTCCGTCGAATCTGCGTACGCGCCAAGTCTCTTCTGACTTTCTCGAAATAGGGGAGAGATGCAACGGGGAAGTAGCAAGCGAACAAAAACTGAAGGCATCGGGAAGAGCGCATCCTAAACCTATCTCCCCTTTTTCAAATGGAAGCGTTCGTGGCTGCCAGGCGCACAATACGCAAACAGACAATAATAAACAAAGTGTCATAAATAAACAAATAAAAGAGATAAAAATTTAAAAATTAGGGCTTTTGATTGCCTCAAAGGGTACAACAATTCATGAGCCCAATTTGAAAGAGATACAAAAATGTGAGCGAAAATTTTCCTCAAATTTTGGATAATTGACATGGAATGCAAAATCACATTTTGCAGTGTGGTTTGGTTATTACACTGTAAAAAATGGATGCTGTTTTTAGAGTACATTACAGCTAATTGTATAGTAATAAACTGTGAAATCGCTAATTTTACACTACTAAAGGGTCATTCCATAGAAATGTCAACCTCAGCAAAAGAAAAAAAAAAAAAAAATACCGAAGTGAAAAAAAAGTATCAAAAAATGAATAAATAAATAAATAAATAAAAATCATACAACATAAGAAGTTAAAAAAAATGAAAAAGTATTGTAACTATCACTGAGATTAGCCATAATAAATAGTTCGTAGTGTGTTTACTGCTTGTTATTCGATGGTTACGTTAGTCACACTCCATCTTGAGTAAGTTACACTAAGACTAAAAAAAATTAAGATTCAATAAATGTGTTTTCTGTTTTTAAAAGCTAAATTTACACATTTTTCAAATATATCATTCACTTTTTAACACTTGCTTAACTTTGAGAAATCTTTGCCTCACAACATGAGCATTCATTTTCAGGGTTGCAAAAATGTTTCGTTAGTCACACTGCTATTTTGGTTGAAAAAAAAATCTACTGTCAGTAATTTCAGAAATGATACATAGATACCATGTACAATTGTACATTGTAAATCCACCAGCAATAACTAAAAATATTTTTTATCCTTTGAGTTACAAGTAAAAACAGTTATAAAATCAGCTCTGAATGTTACGTTAGTCACTATGGAATGGCTCTAAACTGTAAGATTGCTAATTTCGAAAATAACTAATAAACTGTAGAATTGCTAATTTCGCAGTTTATTACTGTGCATTTTACAGTTTTAAACAGGAATCTCTGCTGCCAGTATTATACCATTGTTTTTACAGTACAATACAGCTAATTTTGAGGTAATAAACTGTAAAATTGCTGCTTTACAGTAACAAACTGTATAATTGCGAGTTTTGCAGTTTATTACAGTTGATTTCGCAGTTTTAAACTGGAACCTCTGCCGATAGTATTATACTGTAAAAACAACGGTTTCTATTTCTCAGTCTATCACTATTGCTTTTAAATACTCATTGCCACCTAAGGGTTCTCAAGAGTTTATCGCCTACGTGGAGGGCGATCGCCCCAGGTCAGGAATCACTGTTCCAATCTACTTATGAGCGAAATCTTTTCTAACACTGTAGACAGACGAGTACAGGCTGGGCGTGTGTGGTAGGGCCGGAGTCGGGAAGTATGGGCAGGGGAAGGTCATGACCCCGGGCACAAAGCGAGGAAGAGAGAAGGCCGAGAGTCCGGAGCCGCCATTGTTGGGGGCCCAGCAGTGGGCCCCGGCGTTCAGGAGGTAGGGCCGGGTGAGAAGAGCGGAGTTCAGATCCCCAGAAAGCACCTCTGGAACTTGGAGTCGGGCCGATTTCGTTACAGGTTGATCTAAACGAATGAAAATAATACAGTACTGCAAAAAGAGCTTTAAAGTATGATGTATTATAAGTTTAGATGTACTTATAAAAAATACATCAGCATGTAATATAGTTTAGCCTTTAGTATAAATAAGAGTATTAAATATGTTACTTTTATGTTTTTAAAGAACGTGTATTTTAACTTTTATTCAGTGTGACGTACATACAAGGGATGCTCTAGGTCAATTCTCAACACCACGTACAAAACGTTCATCCTACCATTAATTACATATTGCTGTGAACCCGTGATCAAATCAAGTCCAGAGTTCTTTGGAGACATTTCATAACCAAGCCCTTCGCCTAATCACCGGTGCTGTAAAAACCACCCTCTCCGATGCTATGCTTCTTTGCACCGAAAACTGGCCACTGGTTAAAACAATTCAAGGAAAGGCTCTGGTGTTTGGGGAAAAGATTCTGAGAACTCCTGGATACCTCACTCCCTGGAGCAGGGAGAGCCCCAGACAACGCTGTCTAAAGACTCAGACAGGTTACCTGCAGGAAGTAATAAACCTAAAGGACTACTATGGTCTAAACTTTGGGTGCGAGGATTTGCCTACTCCTCGCAGTCCTTTAGACTGCCGTACTTTTGACATCGCCACGGTCCTTCTGTCTACTCTGCGGAAGTCTGATACCAGCCGCCATGTCCTTAGGAGTTTCTCCTACGCAACTAACTATCAACGAACGTTATCCTGAACCGGAATGGTTGAGAGTCTACACAGATGGTTCCCGTGTGGAACAACGAGTCAACGCTGGTGCAGGAGTCTACTGCGATTTATTTTCTGTTTATGCCCCTGTGGGCAGCTATGCTTCTGCATACGATGGAGAGGGAGATGCTTTACGTATCTCCCTATCCCAACTGCAATGCAGAACAGAACAATTCGCCAAAGCAGTAATCATATCCGACGCCAAGGCAGCACTTTTATCTATCAATTCCCCTCTCGCACCAAAATCTGCTTCCATCAATAAATGTATTTCCATCCTGCAGAACCTAGCTTCAAAAGGCAAAGTTATTGCCCTGCAGTGGATCCCTGGTCACTGCGGCATTTCGGGTAATGAGAAGGCGGATGTTCTCGCAAAAAGAGGCACAACTATCATCGAGACATCTCCCAAAGATATGTCCTTCCATTTGGTAAAACTACTAATTAGAGACCTGCTCCAGAACAACCTATCTAATAATTTCGATGAAAGCAACTCATCCAAAACCTGGTTCAAATCCATCACAGACATTCCTAGCAGTTGGACTCAGCTCATTCTTCTTGACTGCCCTGCATTCAACTCCACAACCCTCCACAGACGATACTGGGAGGAAAGGGCCCTGATGGGCTAAAGACAAGCATTTGTGTCTTTCTGTGTTTTTTCATTTTGCTATGTGTTTGTGTTTCTATTTTGTGTTCCTCCTTTTGTAGCCTGCCATTGGAAATAAAAAAAACATACATACAAGCAAACAAACAAACCCACATGTGAAACTAATAAAAGCATATAAAAAAAAACAGAGGCAGAAGCAAAAGACTCACTATTCGTCGTTTTCGCCTCTGCGTCATAATCATCGTCAGACTCCGATTCCTTCCTCTTCATCTTCCCCCTCGTCGGTTTCAGTAGTTCCTCTATCGAATAACCACCGGAAGAACTTTTGGCTTCTGTCTGCGAGGAACTCGTCTTGTCGACGATCGCGGAAATCGTCGCTGCCCTCGACGGACCCGGTTTCCCAGGCTCAGAGGAGCCGTTTCTGCTGTTGCTGCGCGGGAGCTCGTTGCTCCCCACTCGTCTGCTGAGGGTGGTCGTGGGTGCGTTCGACAGCAGGGGGGATTCTGTGAGCAGGTAGGGGGAGGGGTAGCAGTTCGAGACTGGACTGAGGCTTGAGGAAGAGTTCCCTGGGAAAGGAAGATATGAGTGTTTGTAAAGTAAGAAGCAGGTTATATCTGCTAAGAAAATGTACTTATGCACTGTAAAAAATGAATGTTGTTTTCATAGTGCAATACTGCTAATTTTACAGTAATAAACTAAAATTGCAAATTTTACAGTTTATTACCGTGCATTTTACAGTTTTAAATTGGAACCTCTGCTGCCAGTATTATACTGTTGTTTTTACAGTATAATACAGATAATTTTGTAAGAATCAACTGTAAAAATTTCTAATTTTACAGAAATTAACTGTAAAATTGCTAATTTTACTGCTCATTACCGAGCATTTTACATTTTTAAACTGGAACCTCTGCTGCCAGTATTATACTGTTGTCTTTACAGAAAAAATTGAAAATTTTACGTAAATAAACTGTAAAATTGCTAACTTTACATTAAGAAACTAAAATTGCTAGTTTTACAGTTTATTACTGCGAAATTTAATTTTAAATTGGAACCTCGGCTGCCAGTATTATATTGTAAAAACAAGAGTTCATTTTTTGCAGTGCATTTATAAATTAGAGCAATAGAAAAAAAAAGAAAAAAAAAGAACTCTTACAATATTGACATGCAATAGTGGAATAACACATGTAGCATTATGATGAAAAGAGCAAATAGCAATCTATTTTAATTGTATATTATTCATGGGGGGGGGGGGGACCTGATTCCTCACACCACGTAGTGATGAAAATTTTACATGCTTAATTCTCTGAAAAATACTGTTTTTAAAGTCAAATTTTGACATCAAATAGCCGATTTTTGTCATTTCACTAACGAAAAAAAAAAAAAAAGCAATAATGATAATGATAATAATAATAACAACAAAAATACCAGGCATTTAAAATATCAGTAGATATATATAAGTTAAATTACAAACTCTTAAACTGAAACATATTTATTAGTTTCAGAAAATACCGATATTGTACCTTATAACATACGGCTTTACAGAATTGTAAAATAGCACGAATTGCAATCATCAGTGACGATGTTTCTGCACTCCAAAAAATGAACTTGTTTTTACACTAAAATACTGGCAGCCTAGGTTCCAGTTTAAAGCTGTAAAATGCACGGTAATAAACCGTAAAATTAGCAAGTTTACACTTTATTACCGTAAAGCAGCAATTTGCAGTTTATTACTGTAAAATTAACAATTTTTACAGTTTATTACTATAAAATTGGGTGTATTATACTGTAAAAACAACATTCATTTTTTAGTGTACTGAATGATACATGAATTTTAAGAGAAATATACCAAGTTTTTCTTTGCCTAGTCCAATTAAACAAATATTCAACGTGTGAGCACCAGTGGCGTACACAGCTCCCTTGCAAACTCTGCGGCGCTATGATCCAGGAAAATGACATTATAAGTTATACGGGAAAAACATTTTTTGTAGTTTTAAGGCTTGCCTGATTATCCCGAGATATCTCGGGCTCGTATGAGTAATTAATATCTCGAGAAACTAGGGTGGCCCTAAGTATGATTTTACACCTATAAAAAACTAGAAATTCAACTTGAAACCTACTTTTTTTGTTTGTTTCATTGCCTTGTATTTAAAAATCAAATTAAAAAAAATATGATTTTTTTTTTTTGCAATTTTTTCCAAAAAAAAAAAATGCAAGAGAAGCGGTTGGATAGGGGATGGGGGTGAATGTAAGTCCATGTACGCAACTGAAGCACACTGTACAAAATGTTCAATTTCAAATGTTCATTGTTGAAGCCTTTTCTCTAATCATCAGCAACATCTCATCGGTAATCCAGTTCATTCTATATCTTTTACAGCGTCACACTCTGGCAATGGTTCCGAATGTTACAGAAATGCGTTATGTAAAGTTTTTGTAGTCTTTTTCACATCGGAGGTTGTCAAGCAGTGTCTTTGATACACTGTTAAAAATTCGGGAAGCTTTTATGCCAAATGTAGCGTTTACCATACAGAAATTTTTTACAGTGATTTGTACCGATAAAACAATTGCGATTTCAGCGCCAATGGATCACCACGTGACTTACTGTGAGATGCACACGACATCCTATTTCCCCTCTCCTGATGTGTCTTATATGGTACCGTGGACAGTAAAGCAGTGTGAAAAAATTGGGTCCCGGGTTCGCGATCCTTGTCTTTCGTATCTCGCGCTTTTTATTCTCGTTTGCTCTTCCGTAAAATTTTACAGTAAAAAAATATTTTACGGTAAAAGTTACTGGCAACATAGATGCCAGTAACTTTTGCCGTAAAATTTCAGGAAAGTTTTAACAGTGTATATGCAATACACTACCTGTGGGAACACGATAGGATGGGAAGTTTTAGGAAAGACCCATTTGTAGTTTTTTAAGTTTTATTACACATTCAACGGAAACAAACACACATGAGGACGATAGAAGACGACCAGAGACGACTACGCAAAAGTGCGAAGTAACGAGAGCCAAGTCGAAGTTAAAGTTAATGTTTTGGTCGCTTATGGCGCCATCTAATTAATGGTGGAGTTACAACACTACCAGCTCGGTTATTCCATCCAGAGAGTGAAGTTTCGTCCTTATTAGAACACATCACTCTGGAATAGGAAGTCACCGAGCTGGGGGACGATTTCATCTTATAGAAGCTACGAGAGCCAAACAAACTTGTAGCTAAAAAAAAATAAGCACACCAACTAGAGGAAGCAGCAATGGCGCGGTTCAACTCGTTGACTCAAGGCAAAGCTTGAGTATGAAGTAGTAAGTTAACCTTTTGGGCCCTGACGGGACTCAGAAGTCCCGCTTACATTAATTTAGTATTATGAGTCCTATATGGCTGGAATCATGCTGAAGTTTTTTAGTACCACTCCTTGCACTTCGCTGGGAGGCCGACAGATGGTATCTGCAATCGGAATTAGTCTTCTTGGGGGCCCTAAGGCCTAGGGGGCCTTAGACTAGGGATGCACCGATAAGCAATTTGGCCGATTACCGATTACCGATTAATAGGCTAATGATAATCGGCCGATTAATCGGTAGAGCCGATTAATAATTAGGACTATTATTTTTAATTTTATAAATTTCACCCTCACTGCTTTTTCCCTTTTCTTTTAGTTTCGATTTCAGAAATAGCAACTCATTTATTCCTGAGAGAAGATTTGTTTTCCTCCATTTTTCCAATTTTCTCAAAATACATAATTTCAAAATTTTAGCAAATTTCTTTGAACTAATTATCATATTTCTGTGAATAAAATTGTATTAAGAGCCAAGACATGAAAATTATTTTAAAAAAATAGAGGGAAGCTGTGGTGAACACTTAGGAGTGTTCTTAATTCAAATTAATTTTTCAATTATAAGTTGCTATTTATTTCAAGTCTTTAATTTTTTGAAACTTAGAGGTTATCTAAAAGCATTAATAGCTAAGTAGAAAAGGATCGACACATGAAAAATGCTGCACCATTGTCAAAATGTTTGTATTTATTCAAAATAGGAATATTAAATTACTAAATCATTTGTATCAACTGAGAGGACTATTATTATTATTATTCTGTTATTATTATTGATATATTGTACTTCATTCTTTGAATTATTTTTTTTTACTTACTACACTATACTTTCGTACTACATGTTATACTTGTGCTTGCAGAAAATTATTTATTTCTTGTTTATAAATTTATCCATCGTAGATTTTTGTTCAAGCATCCTCAAGGTTTTTCTTTTTTTTTTTTTAAACATCTGACTGATTATAAATAAAATGAGATATTTATGTTTTCGTATTCCAATTGAAAAGTTCAGGAATTTACCAAACGGTTTTCTTTTGATATTCCAATCAGTTTTACGCCTTATACGGAATATTTGTTTTGTTTTTACTCTGTTCACTTTCATACTGCATTTTATTCCAGAAAATTACATTTATTTACTGTTAATACAACTGTTTATCATAGATTCTTGGTGAAGCTATACTTTGAGAAGTTATATTGGAAAAATATTTTTTTCGCCGATTAATCGGCAGGGTGACCGATTAGGGCCGATTAATCGGTATTGCCGATTAATTGGTGCATCCCTACCTTAGACCCAACGGTTTTTGAAAATTTGTAATACTCAGTTACTTTAAAATAGGCGTATCAAGTGTAGAAATTTTACATCGTCTCCATGGAAACCGTATGAAAGAAACCAGCTCCACTCCTTTTGTTATACGTTGCTGTTGAGGCATTTCATTTATTTTGTGTTTACCGAATGAGGCTCACGCTTTTATTTATGTCCTCATATCTCAGTTACTTCTAAACGTGCTAAATAGTTTGCTTTAGTAATACCTGCCATCATGAGTATCAGTTACATAAATACTTCAAAAATTATTCGATTAACATTGGTTGAACAACATACGCTCAAAACAAGTTTAATCCTTTGCATTTAACCATTGTTGTAAAAGCTAAGTGGGGAAAAAGTCCACAGCGCCGTAAGTATGACAACCATGAGGAAATAGTGTGGAGAGTGGGAACTTAACTTTTCTTTCATCCGCCTCCACTCGTTACACGGGGTATGAATAGGTAAGTGGCCTCTGAAGTAGTGATGTGTGCTCCCCCCGTATAATTAGTGTGCTGATGTGCGAAACTAAGTGCTCACCATTACTGTAATAATAGTTGCATCGGGCACAGGACATCTCCGCCGCAACGTAGGACAGTTCCGCCGCAAAATTTATCTCTATCTTTCCCTTCATGAGACATATCCGACGCGTCTCTCTCCGTCATTTCTGTACGACAGGACAAATCCGCCGATTGAGCTGGTAGAGTGCAATATTTGGCGAAGTTTAAATTGATTTACACTGCATTGTGTTTTTTTTTACTTCTTTGCGATTCCCCCCCCCCCTAAGTAGTTCGGGAATAAATTCCGTTTTTCAGATTAGGTCTTTGTCGCCAAAAGAAGATGTATCGCCAGGATTGAAAATTTTAAACCAGTAACCCCTTTCTAACTCTTGGAAATAGTGCGGCGGATTCGTCTTGTATAAGGCCCGAACTCCACATAAGCGGAAAATCGACGGAAACAGAAAGCAGAAACTGAAAAAACAGGTTTTTCCCCTTTCTGCTGGGCAGAATCGCGGCAGACTCGGAAGTAGAAAATTTTCAACTTTTCTGCCGCTGTTCGCGGATTCCGCTTTTTAACAGCCAATAGGAGCTCGTCTCATCGGATCCGCACTGCTCTTCTGCTCTGAAAACTACCTGTTCGGCGGAAACTCAACTGAAACAGAAATTCCGTTTCTGTGTACGCTTTCGGTTTTCTGCTCATGTGGAGTTCGGGCTTAAGGCAGAGGGGGAGTAGGAGTCGCGGCGGAAATGTCCCATGCGGGGAAGAGGGCGATAAAATTTGCGGCGGAGATGTCCTGTTCCGACTTCAAAAACAAAATTCATTTTGTACATTGCAATTAGTGTGCATTGTTGCTGATATGTGAAATTACCATTGGCTGGCACGGCGTCGTCCAGCACCACGTGTCCGCTGTTCCTGAGGATGCGGTTGATGGAGGAGACGCTGGGGATGGACTGCTCGTCGCAGACCCGCTGGCTCCGCAGCAGGTCCCGGATCTCCCACGCGAAGATCGAGGGGTTCTCCTGCTTGTAACGCAGGATCTTCCGCACCACGTGGGGCGTGGCCACTTGCTGGAAGGAAGAAAGAGAACGGGGTGTGAATGGGGGTGTATCTGTTCGCGTATACACTTAAAAATGTTACGATAAAAGTTACTGGCATCCCCACACTGTTGAAAATTCAGGAAGCTTTTATGGCAAATTCTACTGTTAAATATAGCAGTTACCGGACAAATTTTTTTTTACAGTAAATTGTACCGATAAAAAAATTGCGATTGCAGCGGGGATCACCACGGGACTTACTATGAGTTGCAGATGACACCCTATTTCTGCTCTCCTGATGTGTCTCATCTGGGTACCGTGGATAGTAAAGCCCCAAGTGCACACTTCGGTTTTTAAAGGTTGTAAAATGGTTATTAACGTTGTTTCAACGGATTAAAAACGTTTATAAAACGTTTAAACGTTTTTTGTGCTACCTGGGGCAGTGTGCGAAAATTTGGTCAGGGTTCGATTCGTGTCGTTCGTACTCGCGCTTTATATTTCTCGTTTTCTCCTCCGTAAAATTTTACAGTAAAAAAAAAATTACTGGCGATAAAAGTTACTGGCAACATGGATGCCAGTAACTTTTACCGTAAAATTTCAGGAAAATTTTTAACAATTTTTAACACTTAAAAATCTTCCAGAAATTTTACGATAAAAGTTACCGGCATCGAAATGCAGTAACCTACCTAAAGGGTCCAGCGCCCGTATAGCAAACTTAAGAAATTGCGCCCTCCTCCTACCCGTGTTCGTCTTGACGAGAGGTCACTGTGACCTCTGATAACAATTCCTGATTCAGAAAATTTTGATTACAACTTTGATATTCTTTTTTTTTTAAAATATTTTTAATGATGCCCCATGTTGATTTTTTCTCATTACGCGTTTCATTTTCCTCTCTGGATCTTATTCTTACACGAGTTCATTTTCATTACTATTTTTCCATTAATAAAAATTCCTTCACTTTAAATTTTTAATCGACCAAATTGCAGCCCGCCTGGATTCTGCGACCATGGCAAGAGCCACTCCTGCCAAACCCTAGCTACACCACTGTCCCATGTTGCCAGTAACTTTTATCGCAAAATCCTTTTTTTGCGGTAAAACTTTACGGTAGAAGAAAAAACGAGAGTTAAAAAGTGCGAGATGAAAGCAAGCGGGAACCGAACCCGGGACCCAATCTTCAAACACAGCTTTGCTATCCCCATACCAAATGAGACCCCTCAGAACTCGGAATGGCGATGCACTCGCTATTTTTTTATTGGCACAATTTACTGTAAAAAATTTCTTTACTTTAAACTCTGCATTTTATAGTCATTACCATAAAAGTACAGTGTACAAAGTGTTTGTAAATTATATTTGCAAAGTGAGAGGAGTTATAGTTAGGCTTATCAGTTTTCAAAAATGTTCAACCGAGATACCCCCCCCCCCCCGCCCAACGTCGCGGGTTTTCAAGGGCACACAGAACACACTTTGGATGGTTTTTAGAGCTTTTTAATTTTTTAGTTCCTTTTCGATGATTTAAATAAATTGTTCCTAATTAGAAACCTAAACCAGGGGGAAATAATAAGTGTCATAAGCATTGTGAATTTGAATATTTTATTTTTACATGTTAATACCTAAAAAGTACTTAAGTCAGATGAAACATTTTGAATGAGGAATAAAATGCAACCAATATCCATCAATCTTTTTTCTTTGTGTTGCTCTTGTAAAATTTTTCACGGGCTAACCCGATATTAAGTTTATATGTCAATGCTACAATGACGAAGTAATTATCCAAAATAATCAATTATTTTCAGGCTTTTAAGTCATCTATGAAAAAAAAAAATATTTTTTCATAGGACGGAACACACACGGAAAAAAAATTATTTTTTTTTACCGTGACATAATGTTACACTGTAAAAAATGGTCGTTGATTTTACACTAAAATACTGCTGTTATCTACAGTTTTACACTGTTTCATCAAATAACAGAGCGAAAATGTTATCTCCTTTAACCCGCGACTGCGCAGTATACTCGATTCGGTGCTACACTGCAAAAAAATCCCGTACATTTTACAGAAGAATAGTGGCAGCTGAGGTTCCATTTCCAAACTGTAAAATTAACAATAAGAAACTGTAAAATGTCTTAAAAAATAATTTTATCGTAAAATTGACATTGATAAACTGTAAAATGTATAGTGATAAACTGTAAAATTAGCAGTGATATGCTGTCTTATAAAGGAATTTTACTGCGAAATTAGCAATAGTAAATTGCAAAATTAGCTGTAATATACTGTCGTATAAAGGAATTTTATTGCGAATTAAAAAATGTTAAACTGTAAACTTAGCATTGGAAAACTGTCTTTTGAATTAAGTGTCCCTTGAAATTCATAGAAAATAACAGTAAATGATGCAGTGATATACTGTCTCATAACTGACTTTGCCCTGTAAAATTAGCCGTAACTACCCATAAAGTTAGCAGTATTATACTATTTGTGTCAAATTGTCATTTGTTAACTGTGAAAGCAATAGTAATATATTGCCTTATAAATGAGTTATGCCATGCCATT
>JAXGGA010016132.1:0-27367 GCA_038373865.1 Uloborus plumipes | reverse complement strand
ATGAGATATTAAACAAATTTCGTACCACATATTCTCTTTATAGTATAAATTTTCAGTATATGTTAAAAAAATTTCAGGGGGTTGCTTTTAGGGGGAAATAACGCAGTTCAAAGTCGAGCGAAAATGGTCTAAAAACCATACTTTGCGGCCCCTTAACTAAAGAAAATACCACACCCCAACCCAAATAACTATGGGGTCCTCATAACTACACATTGTACAATCAATAAATGTAAACATAACCATAGGGTGGCGTTTCTGTAAAAAACTACAGCGGACTGAAATGCGTCTTTCAGCCGTTTTACCAAAAAAGCGCTGCATAGCATCAAACTTTGGGAATTTTTACCGAGCGAACAAAATTTTTTTGGGGGTCTACAAACTTCAGAATGTTCATTTCTTATGACCTACTTTGACATATAAAAAAATGAGGAAAATCAAAAATGGTCACTGCCAAAATTTCCCTTTTTTGTTCGATTTTCAAAATAATGGCTCTTAAAATTGATTCTTTGCCGCACGAGCTGTGAGGGTTATTTTTGGAACGAGTTTGTTTTCGTTCGAGAGAAAGGTCTTAATTACTTTGTTAGTGTCAATTTGAACCATGTACGGAATGGAATATTAAATAATATATTTTGTTAAGGTAGTTTGAACGAGAGCATACAACTTTATAAGTGCTTTAATTTAAAAAAAAAAAAAAAAAAAGCTGTTTTCAAAGCTGCGCTCGAGTTCAACGATTTATTATACTGCATAGAATACAGTCGATGCTCGATATAACGACCGTCTCCGTCCTACAGAAAACGGTCTTTATAACGAGTGGTCGCTATAAGAGGTAGAACATAAGAGTATATTGGGATACAGTTGGGGTTTTTCTAACCGGTCGTTATATTAGGATGGTCTTTATAACGTGTGGTCGTTATAACGAGCGTCGACTGTATTACAATGGTGGGACAAGAGATTTCAGCAATTTCAAATTAACATTCGAGAGTGACTTTCGAATTGTTGGATTACACAATGAGCTGTAAACAGTGCTGACAACTCATTTTGGATGATAAAGAGAAGAAAACAGATTAAAAATAAACTTTCTAGAAGAATGTAGTAACTGACTTTCTACGGTTGCTTTTGAAGTCAAATAGACAAAAAAAAAAAAAAAAAAGAAGAAGAAGAAGAAGAAGTGGGCGATCGCCTCTTCCTTGGGCCGGGGGGGGGGGGGCTGCTTTCATCCGTAATTTTTCGATATTGAAATTCAAAAAATACCATTTTAAACGAGTTTTAACGAAGTTGGAAGAAGGTTTGAGGCTCTCCCCAGAAATGTTTCGGAATTGAAGTTCGAATCCTTTATGATCAATGTTTGTAAACTAGTATGCAGAATAAAAAAGTAAGGAAGAAAAATCAACTGCCCTTCCCTTGAAAAAATTCTGGATCTGCCCTTGGGTGCGTCCTTCGGGCACAAAAAGTTGGAGGCCTAAAGAATCTTTTACTCACTTCATTTTTGCATACATCTTACATAAGATCAAGGGCGGATGCAGAATTTGTTCAAGGAAGTGCTGTTGACTTCTATCACTTATTTCTTTTTTTTACTACGCATAATGGTTTGTAAATATGGATCACATGTTTCGAACTTCAATTTCGAAACATTTCCGTAGAAAAGATAGATTCCGTATAGTAGATTTCCTTCCTTAAACATCACTATGACTCGTCTAAAATTAAGTTTTTTGAGCTCCAATGCTGAAAATTCACTGGGTGAGAGTCCCTCAAGAGAGGGACGATCGCCCCTCCCTTGTATTCGCCCCTGCATAAGATTTAGATTCTTGTGACAATAGTGCTGCATCGACGCAAGAGCTCCCCGATGGGAGGTCCCTGCGACCTCCCAATAATTTCCGTATTCGGCACATTTTGCTGGCGATTCGGCAATTTTAAGACAATTAGTCAGGGATCCCCGATAGAGATTTTTCTATTTATTACTATCAAGCTAATTTTTCGTGAGTAGCTTCATTTTAATAAGACGCCCAACTTTTCCTCTTACAACAATTGTCGATTGTGGTATCTAACAGGGGTAGCAGGGATCAAATGTGTCGATTCTATGAGTCTCAAAAACTTATCACTAACTGTGGCTTTTTTAATTAAATCGTAAGATAATTATTAAGATTGTTGAAAAAAATATTTGTCCTACAAGGTGTATGGTTTGATCAAAGAGTCCCCCTCCTCCCAACATGTATCGATTACGAGGTCATCAAAAGTAATTACTAACAACCCAAGTTTTTTTCTACTGCTTACTTAATATGTATATAATTTAACAGTCACATTGTCCTACAAATTGTGTGGTACGTTATCCCGGTCCTACGATCAGAAATTGTTAGAACCACGAGACCACTTTTTTCATTACTAACTGTAGGACAAAAATATTACATTATAGGTTAGCGTATTCTCTATCCAGATAAACCATTGTCCTACAAGAAAACAGGTAGGTATCACGAGTCCGACACGAATTGTAAATTTCGCTTTCTCTTTGGAATAAGTGAAAGCATCTGTTTAAGTTTTACTAATTTTATTTTCCAGTTAAATTATTTGTGTATTGTCTTTGCATTCATAAAAAACAATTAATCTTCATCAGATCCTTCAGCTAAATCATCATCTTCTTCACTAATCTCACTTTCATCTTCATTTTCGTCATTAGTGATATCTGACTCTGTAATAACATTTAAAAAATAAAGAAATTTCCCATTAATTAATAAACGAATAAAAATAAAAATACTATTAATAGGGGATCTTGTAAGTCAGAAGATAGTTCTTCAAAGGATGGACTTTGTGGACCATCAAACAAATAGTATTCGTATTTGCCGTCAATTATCGTCTATCCATAATTTTCTGGCAACTTTTTTGTGGGGCACCGCATGTGTGCATCGCACTATACGTTACAGATAAATACAGTTCGCTTAATTTGTTGCAGTAGTTCTTGCTTTGTAGGCGGCAAACTCGAAGGATCATATTCTACGATTTTCTTTTAAAAAATTTTTTCCTTTTCATTTTTCGCTTTATAGCCCTTTTCAAACAATTTGTATCTACCTTTGTTGATGTCATTTTTCGTTTTTAATGAATATACTCTACATACATACTCTTCAATGCTTCGAACTAACTCATTCGATGTTGTTAATGCTGTGTGTTCACTGCGCTATGTACAACATCTTGATATTTGTGTTGATGATGCTTTCGAGCAGATAAAAAAGTTTTGCAATGAAGCCAAATTTCTTTACTAAATTTCTTGACATATTCTCTTTTTCGACAAAATGTAGGATTTTTGCAAAACAAATTGCACAAAAAGCACTCCATTATTATTTTGGAGCATTAAAAAAAAAATCTTGACATTTGTTGTTAGAAGACAAACACGCGGTCGAATGAAACTTTTTTTGCACGGTTATGGTCGACATTTACGGAGAATATATAATATGCTCTGGGCATGCGTACCGGCAAGGCTCAGCTTTAATGCCAAATTGTACAAAGTAAATTTATTTTTACTTGTATTAATTTAAAATGTGTATTCAAATGGAGTACTACAATAACGTACCATGAAATTTGAAGGACAATGTGACTGTTAAATCAAATGAACATTAACTAAGCAAACATTTAAAATTCAGGTAATTTGTAATTATTCTTGATGATCTCGTAATCAATACATGCTGGGAGGAGCGGACTCTTTGATCAAACCGTACATTTTGTAGGAAGAATATTTTTTCTACTTATGATAATAATTTCCTTATTATTTTATAAAAAATCAAGAGTAAGTGTTAAATTTTTGAGAACCATTAAATCGACATATTTTATCCCTGCTATCCCTGTTAGCTACCACAATCCATACTTTCTTTATGAAACTGTCGGCTGTCTCATTGAAACGGCGCAATTTAAGAAGATTCTGCTTGGTGCTGATTAGTTTTTCATCAGGGTACTACATTTTTAGAACGTAGGACCGGGATAACGTACCATGCAATTTGTAGGACAATGTGACTTTTAAATTATATACATATTAACTAAGCAATAGGAAAAAAACTCATCCGGTTAGTAATCACTTTAATGACCTCGTAATCGATACATGTTGGGAGGAGGGGGACTCTTTGATCAAACCATACACATTGTAGGACAAATATTTTTTTTAACTATGTTAATAATTATCTTACGATTTAATTAAAAAAGTCACAGTTAGTGATAAGTTTTTGAGACCCATAAAATCGACACATTTGATTCCTTCTACCCCTGTTGGCTACTACAATAGAGAGTTGTTGTAAGAAGAAAAGTTGGGCGTCTCATTAAAACGAAGTTATTCAAGAAGTTTCAGCTTGATAGTAATTATTTTTTCATCAGGCATTTGTGCTACATTTTTAGATCGTAGGACCGGGATAACGTACCACACTATTTGTAGGACAATGTGACTGTTAAATTATATACATATTAAGTAAGCAGTAGAAAAAAACTTGGGTTGTTAGTAATTACTTTTGATAACCTCGTAATCGATACATGTTGGGAGGAGGGGGACTCTTTGATCAAACCATACACCTTGTAGGACAAATATTTTTTTCAACAATCTTAATAATTATCTTACGATTTAATTAAAAACGCCACAGTTAGTGATACGTTTTTGAGACTCATAGAATCGACACATTTGATCCCTGCTACCCCTGTTAGCTACCACAATCGAGAATTGTTGTAAGAGGAAAAGTTGGGCGTCTCATTAAAATGAAGCTACTCACGAAAAATTAGCTTGATAGTAATAAACAGAAAAATCTCTATCAGGGATCCCTGACTAAATATTGCGACATTGAGATTATTTGTTCTTTTTAGTTTTTAGAATTTTTTTAAAATATGCCTAATGGGGGGGGGGGGGTTCCATGCATGTTCGACAGGTGTGCATGCTTGTATTTTAGCATTCGGTAAAATTAGAACTTCATTCAGCAAATTGATAACTTCCCCCTCCCAAAAATGACAGTTCGGGCCGCCCCTGCATCGACGGAGCGATTGAATCTTCAAACGAAAAATGTCCTTCTGTATTCAACGATTCCATCTTGGCTGCAAATTTATCTTCCAATCCGGCAACCCTGTGATGAGCTGTGCGTGTACTCACGTAGCTTCCCTGAAAATGCGGTTGAAGTGTGGAAAAACATTGTATTCGCTTCTTTGCCATTTTTCATGCAAGAAATAAAACGCATTGCAAAATGAAATTTTAACCTCGCTTTATTTGCACAATCTTCCCGTACTTGAATGTTTTCTAAGTGAGTAGTAAAATGCGGGTTTTTTACTAGGATATAAAATTTTGACATTGCGGTGTGGATAAATACCTCATTGCGTCACTGTTTTCGTAATATTTTCTCTCTTAATGGGAGGTTTTAAGCAGTCAGTGATTTTATTGTAGTTTTACAGTTGATATTGAAGCCAAAAGTATTTAAATTAAGATTGCCCGGATATTATTTCATTAGACACTGAACTATTTTATTAGAAACAGTTTTCTATTGTTATCATCGATATTTTACAGTCAATGTTTTTAAAGCAGTGTTGTTTCACGTTTGATGTTTTAATTTTCCGACGACAATGTTTTAAAAAATCCCCTCCAAAATGTTCAAAACTATTCCAGAAAATGCTTTTTAATGCCCCTTTTTTCTGAAAAATATTATTATTTTTAATTTTCATATTTACTTTTCAATTTCGTTTGAAAAATGGAATCTCCATATATTATTTCTCTAAGCCGAATCCTATACCCGGTCGAAACTCGCTCATTTCTTTATCGAATTGCAAGAAAATTTATGATTTTGAAGCTTATCCCGCGGGCTATTGACGAAAATTAGACCCACCCTCTAAAAAGTGTCGGTTCGTTTTTTATTCGAACTTCAATTTTTGGGCACAAAATTGACTCTATCTAGCGAAATAATTGTCGTATCGTCTCCATTTTGATTTCATTCGAAAGATTAAAAAAAATGCTTTCTTTAGAACGTTCCTCCGCTAGCGCCGCGTAACGAGAATCTCGAAAATCCACGTTTAAGCGACTTATAAGCGATTGAAGTTTGAAAAAGTTAAATTTTTTGCTCAACTGTTAAAATCGTTATACCATTGATGTTCAAATCAATTTTAAATGCGACATTTCAAGCCAAGGCTTAGCTCGGTAAACCTTAATTGTAACTTTTATTGTTTCAAAATACTATGGTAGTTTGCGATAACGTTAGTATTTAGTTTAGTAGTAGCCTTGGGTATTTGATTTTAATATAGGGTATCACTTTTGTAGTAGTTGTAAAAGTGAACGTGTCTTTGATCTCTTTGAAAAGTTGTCAGAACGACGGCAGTTGATGGTGATGTCGTGCAAACGTACAAGATTTTACAATTTTTTTTTTTTTTTTGCGGAATTCCGCACGGGTCACCTAGTTATCATTATTGAAGGATAGTGCAAATTAATTGATTGATCTGCAATACTTATCTTTAATGTAGTTTTTGCAAAACATAATTCCATACACAACAATACACCTTTTTAACTGAGGCGAGGATGCTTTGTACACATCAGAATTTTTTCCTTCATTGGAAAGATATGTCATTTTATTTTTCATGTTAATGCCCCTTAAGCATCTGCTGTAACAAAAAGCAATAGGCAGGGATTCAAGTGAAACAGGCAATCGCAAATTACAATCGCGACTGGAAATGAATTACATTAGAACGTTTCTTGATAAAAACATCGTGACGTCAGCATGACGTTTGCCTATGAAAAACGAGCTAGATAAAACGTCACAGCCTACTTGGCGAATAAGAGGAGATCGCCGAGTGCTTGTGAGCTCTTATTGGCTCCACCCGTAGTGACGTCATGCCAATTAAAGTTGATGATAATGTAATTCACTTCCAGTAGCGATTGCCATTCGAAGCGATCGCAGTGCTGTTTCACTTGAATCCCTGCCATAGAGTATAGAACATGAAATCAAATTTCATTTATGATATAGATTTTACGAGAAATGTGTTGGTAAAACCCTCCCCGAAACAATAGTTTGGTTACGGCCCTGGCGGGGCCCTACATAATTTTTTAGCATCGAACTTGGCGCCCCAACCGCCAAACCGAACCGAATTTTACTAACGCCTCCCAATACTACTAAATGTCTACTACATTTGCCTCAATACGGGAGACAGTTGTTCCATTTTGAGAGCCACCTTGCGGCAATCTGATGATGCCGTTGTTATGGTGAGAAATCCAAACAATATTTGAATTTAATTTTTTGATTGGCTTATTTTTAAATTTAAATTTAGAAATCAACCAATCGTTAATTTCTCTTGTATCGAAGAACTCCGATTGGTGGTAGTGCGTTGTGAACCAAATGAGAAATTTTGCTCTTTGCTAAAAACCAACCAGAAAGCTGTAGGCATTTAGGTTTTTTTTTTAATTTTTTTTTTTTATTTTTTTTTATTTTTTTTATTTTATTTATTTTTTTTTTTTTAAGAGGCGTTGATTTTCCCCCCTAAATTTTGTCCCCTGTGTGCCTGCGTGTAGCGCACACCCTGACCATATACACTCTGACTCACAAATCGCGAAGACACGCGTGCTGCATAATATCAAATGCTCTTTAAAATAAAGGGCAATGAAATATGAAAAAGAAATAAAAAAGCTGAAAGACGGTGGAAAGATTCTGTTCACGCGATGCCCCAAGTATATCATTCTAGGAATAAGAACAATCTCGGGGCCAGCTGTCCGGTGGTTATTGCGCGGCAGATGAATCGGAATGTGCGGACGGGCGCCTTTCGTCCCCATCTGCCTCGCTGCGGACAGGTGGCCCTCCTTGAGCCCGGTCCTTAAGTCTCGACGAGGCCTTACGCCTCGAGCCTTTGTTTTTGCGGAAGGGAGAGCTTTAATAAGGACTTCATTATTTATTTTTCCATCACCTCAGATCAGAAAAAAAAAAAAAAAAAATTCTTCGAGCCCGGTGGCAGGCAATCGGTCGTTTGTCTCTGTGCTCGTAAGCTTTTCTTGTCCGATAGAGAGAATTCCTAATGCTCCTCTCCCATCAACATCATGCATCAATATTTCAACAAAGCATTATAAATGGACTAATGTAGGCCTTACCAAAGTGGTAGTGGCGTTGTCAGGATTTCATTTCGGAGAGGGTCCAATAAAATATTTTTCAAAAAGGTGTCATTGTGACGCCTAGAATAAAATTCCTATTTCTAATTCTGGTTTGAACTCTATAAACCCACCCTTAAAATACAGCCCGGTAAAAAAATAACAATAAATACCTCTCCTCTACATTAAGAACCCCCCAAAAAAATTATTTCACAAAACATAATAAGTGGTAACCCTGTTCCTGCATATTTTTTTGTCCTGCACGAGCCTCCCTGCACCTATCGGTGATAACATCACTGCGAACGACTCCATACTTTAAAATTAATTTTCAACGCCAATTTAGTTGTCACAACCAGCCCTATCGCGCAAACATATTCATTTATGCAGACAAGAAAGGAATATTTGTATTTTTATTGCGCTATTGTTTCCTTTCGTAGGCGTGTGTGTGTGTGTGTCGGTCATAATTCAGCCCACAAAGATTGCACAAAGCGCGGCCTCCATGCCGACATCATAAAACAAGTTGCCATTCCGATGCAAACTAATTAAAAACAATAAAGAGCTTTTCCAGTCGTTTGGTTAATATCTCCCTGACCATCGAACATGCGGTCAAATTGTGTCATTTTGATTACTGGACTAATTTTAGAACCCACTTTAGTCATCTGGAGCAAACAGCAGCCATTATGCGAAGTAAATCTGCATATTCAAAGCGACGTTCTTTTGTTTCGAAGATATCTTTAGAAAGCGGGCGACACTCGCGTGGATGCAACAAGTTGCAGTTCTTTTATTCAACGGGCGGCAAGAACGGAATACTAAATTTTCTTGAATATTTAATGAGAAGAGCCTTTATTGCCTGTTAGCTTTTCTCGTTAGCTTTATTACTTTTTTCGAAAACAACCTCTTGAATCACTGCAAAATCCTTTTCTTTTATTTCATTATCATGAACTTTTTTTAATTGTGCACTATTAATTGAGATTCAACTAAAGTAATCGGAAGACAAAAAAACAGACAAAAAAGCACACTGCCGTAAGTTGGTTACGTAGATAAGAAACTATTGGCCTGTGTATAATATAAAAAAAGTAAAGATAATAAAAAAAACAAATCGTAGATACTGATAACCTAAAAACTTCATGAAATTTTCCAGAATGTTTAATGAGAAAAGACTTTATTGTTTGCCAGCATTTATTATAATCTTCCTTTGATTATTTATTTTTTAAGGGAACCTCACGAATCATTGAAAACATTGGCGCACCCAAAAAGTCCGATAAGTGAAGTGAAGTGAAAAGCAAAATTAATAACGTTTCAGAGGACCCGATCTTTAGAGCAACTGCAATATCTAATTGTTATGTAATTATTTTGTACCTTATATGAACTGAGATGATAGAAATAGTCTTTGGAAAAAAATATAATAATAAAACGATACAAAAGCAAACATATGCAGGCAGCTACAGACACGCGTTCTAGAGCTACAAAGAACCAATTTTTCAATATGCAAGAAGTGAGCTTATATGTGAAAAGATATCACGCTGCAAGATTTTATTTTGTCCGAGAATTCTTTTGTCGGATGTCCAGAAGCTTACTTCTTTCGCAATAAATTCTTTGAGTTTCCAACCCCGAAATACGTGTCTGCAAATTTATGCTTTAACTTTGCATTTGTAATAGGGAAATTTTCGATTTTTTTTTTGTTTTAATTTGTATTTGTAATGGAGAAGTTTTCGTTTTTTTTTTTTCTTTTTTTTTTTTAAAAAACAACATCCATGAGCATCGTCGGTGGGGTTTTTTTTTTTTTTCTTTGCAATACGACAAGGGTTTTTTTTTTTTTTAATCTTGAGTATTTTTGAAATTTCAAGCGAAGGTGACGCCATATGGCTGGCAGAATTTTTTGCTCTTCGACCATAAACGCCAAAAAGGCACCAATGGAGTGAGAAGCTTTGTATATTGGCCGAGCGGAAAGAAGTTTTTTCGCTCTGTCGCAACGCTGTTCCGCAGGGTGCCACAGTAGGTAAAAGTCGCCAAGCAATGCCTTTCTAAAAATCTGAATATGGTCTCGCTGCAAAAAGTTTAAAACAATCATCAACTAACACCAGGAGCGCCCCGAAATGCGGAATGCGGAAATTATTGGGAGGTCACGGGAGGTCACTGTGACCTCCCAATAATTTCCGCATTGGGCACATTTTCTTGACGATTCGGCAATTTGAAGACAAAAAATTTCAAAATTGAGATTAGTTGTTCTTTTTAGTTTGTTTTTTAAAAGATGCCTAATGTTTTTTCTCCTCACTAAATATTATGCATGTACGGCATGTGTGCTATGTGTATGCTTGTATTTTATCATTCGGTAAAGTTTTAACTTCATTCGGAAAATTGATAATTTCCCCCTCCCCAAAATTTTAGTTCGGTGTTCCCCTACCTAACACCCGTTGCAGGTTATTAGATTGTCATTTATCGAATTCAATCTCGATTGTGAATTATAGATAGGAATGCACCGATAAGCAAATTGGCCGATTACCGATTAATCGGTTGCTGATAATCGGCCGATTAATCGGCTGAGCCGATTAATGATAAGAATGATTGTTTTTAATACTACAATTTCACAATCACTGTTTTTTCTCTCTTATACAATTCTGAGTTTAGAAATAGTAAGTAATTTATTTTTGAGAAATTTGTTTTTTTCCATTTTCTTAATTTTCAAAATAATTTCAATATTTTATCAAATTTCTTAGAACCAATTTTCATATTATTGTCAATAATATTACATTAACACATTGTTAATTATATTAATTGGACATAAAAATTAAAAAAAGGGGGGGGGGGTCTGTGGTGAGCACTCCAATTTAGGAGTACTTTTAATTTAAAATTTTAATAATCAGTAGCAATTTAATTCAAGACTTTTATTCTTTGTGAAAATTAGAGGTTATCTAAAAGCACTGTGCTAAGGAGAAAACTATCGCGACATGAAAAATGTTGCAACATTGTCTATGTGTATATTTATTCAAAGTAGGAGAATTAATTTATTAAAAACTTTATATCAACTGTGAGGATTATTATTACTGTCAATAAAATCATTCATCATAGTTTCTTAGTGAAGGTACACTTTAAAGAATAATATTTAAAAAATATTTTTTCAGCCGATTAATCGGCCCAATTTTGCCGATTATTAATAATCGGCAAAGTGGCCGATTATGAATCCCTAGTTATAGACTTAAACTAATTGATAACGGAAAGGAAAAAAGCTCCAAAATGAAAAGATAGAAAAGCTGTAATACAATTTTTGTGTGTGAAAGGCTGAAATCGCAACCGTATTGTGTTACTGGTTTTGTTTCTTAAGGAGCGCTTTTTTGCGCTTGAGTTCTTTAAAAATACATTAAAAACCCATCATTGTGCTTCAAAATTCGGCGATGGTGAATTTTTGTGTTCTGCAAGTGGTTATACTCGGTTACTTTAAAATAGGCGTATCAAGTTTAGAAATTTTGCCTCGTCTCCATGGAAACCGTACGAAAGAAAACAGCTCCACTCTTTTTTTTATGCACTGCTGTTGAGGCATTTCATTTATTTTATGTTTATCGAATGAGGCTTACGCTTTTATTTATATCCTCATGTCTCAGTAATTTCTCAACGTTTTCTAACACATCTAGTCACATACATTAATAAAGCAAAAATTTCTAAGAAAATGTTGTGCTTTATTTTCCAAAAGATTGGTTTTTCAATAGAATAATTGGTTACTCACAAAGCAATTTTAACCGTTTGCATTTAACCATTGTTGCAAAAGCGAAATGGAGAAAAAGTCCATAGCGCCATAACTATGACAACTATCAGGGAAGCAGTGCGGAGAGTGGGAAATTAACTTTACTTTGAGCCGCATCTTCTCGTCGCACGATGCACAGGGTATAGTCAAAGTAGAAACATTTAATAGGTTGAAACTTCGCTATTTGTATTTTGTCAGTTTTTATTTTTCAGCACAAAAGTATTAGTTTGAGTCTTTAGATTATTTCTATTATGATTTCTCATTCTATTTGATTCTCAACAGTTGAGTTAAGAATAATTAGTAAAATTATTTTTCATCTGTTTCCCGTTCTCCAGTGGATACAATCGCCGTACAGATGAATTCTAAAAAGTTACTACTGGAAGCTAGACCAGTTATTCTCAATCGCTGGACCATCGAAACAGCACCGGTCCGTGGAAACATTTTACCGGTCTCCGAAGATTTTACCTGAAAGAAAAATAAAATTCTTACTCAAGAAATAAATACATAAATTAATCATTCGCTATTTTATGCGTTAGTTTTTTAATCACTTTGCATACATTTAAAGGGGTTGCTTTTAAAAATGTATTCAGTTGTGCAAAATTAACTCAGTCATTAGTAATGTTTACTTTTAAGTTTTTTTGTGAGCAAAATGAAACTAATCATAAATTTTACTTTTGATTAGTTCTTTGTTGCGAGTAAAAAGTTTTCTTTTCTTTTCCTTTATTTTTCTTTTATTGTTTGAAAGGAGAACGAAAGATAAATCTTTTTTTTTTCCTTTCTTGTGTGAATAGAAACTGGGGAAATTCACCGGTTTACGGTTCACGGCATTTTTAAAAATTTACCGCTCAGCGGTTTAAAAAAGGTTAAGAAACATTGGAGAAAGAATAGAATTTAATCCGTGGTGGCGCCATCTGCTGCAGAAGCTTTAAACCACATTTTAAATTATTGATCACCCAGTAAAGTTGCGATTGTGCTACTCGTTCGCAAGTTCAAAGCTGAATTTCTGAAGGATTCGGTTTAACCACTTTGATGTCTCACTGATAAACTGAAATAAAATGCAAATTCATAGTCAAAAATGAACCAGTGAACGAGGTTCTTTTTGGACTTGAAAAGAGCACGAAATCGCAAATCTAGATCACATGATCTCACGATAAGATGAACATCTGGCCAGATACATGAGGTTTTTTCATTTTATTATTATTTCTTCCTCATCCCTGCTACATCCAGGTATTTCAATTACGTCACCAATCTCTTTTGCATTCAGAGCAAGGACACAGAACAATAGCGTTGATTACGCCTGATTATGACAAGAAAAATATATGTATTTGTATCTACTATTTATTTTTCTTCTTAAATTATTTTCGTAGAGGAAATAATGTAATTGAATGGTGTAAACGTAAAGAAATAAAAATAATGCCACACAACCATGGGCTGAGGTTAACTTTAGCGTTGGAGGGGGGGGGGGTACTAAGCTATTAGCCAAAAAAAAAAAAAAAACCTCGCTTAAGTTTCAATATCAAGTTTTTGTTTCAGAAAGTGGGAGATAATGTAAAGTCTGGCTTTGACGAGATGGCGCTTGAATCCTCCTTTTTACAGAATTGTCGATTTTCATGAAGGGGTGATACGCCGATGAATTGAAGAAAGGGATTCGCAATTCTGGTATTGTTTGTAGAACTTAAAGTTGTCACTTTGCTCATCTTCAATGCGTCATCCAATTTAAGAAATCAGCCATAAACCATTGCAAAAATATATTTGGAGCACTTTTTTCCTTTAAAACTCAACTGATCCTAAAAATTTTAAGTATTAGTCATCGAAATTTCGTACATTATTCTTTACTATGATAATAAAAACAATAAACATCAACAAACTTTAACCAGCAAACTATAAATTAAAACTAAATTCGTTCACTCAAGCCATTTACTACGATTTATACTGAAATATTTTAATAATGAAGTAAAATATATTTTGCAGGCGATAGATTTAGAATGGTTTACTACAATGTTGTCTCTTTTTTAACCTCAAATAAAATGGTTAAAGAATTATTCCCTCTTCTATAAATACAACGTGGCAGATCGCCAAAATGTCCCTTAATTCATAAATATGGTACGCGTCAATTTCTTCCTTCTCTACCTATTTTAAGGAATGGAGTTGATTTCTCATTTGATTGATAGGTGCCATCTCCTCATGGTTTTATTATACCTTTCAGGGAAGATAGATACCATATGTTGCAAATCATGCAACTTTTGAAGATTTCAGTGTTATATACTCAATAGATTTTATAGGCAGAAAGCAACAAAATAACCAAACTTGGAATATGTTTCTGAAATCCGGGGAAATAATCGACCCATGGGAGAGCTCCACCCCCCAGAAATTTGCACTTCCATTAATTTAGTTCAGCAAAAATTAAAAAAAAAAAAAAAAAACATTTCTTCTTCAGTCATTAATGAATAAGTCACTAAAGGGCAATTCCACGAAAAGTGGTCCTAACACACCAATTTTTTTTCCCCCATAATACAAAAACAAACCTTATTTTTTGACAAAAAAATATCTACTCTTTTCGATTCCAGCATCAATTTTAAGATAAAATTTTTCTTTTCTCATATTTTAGCCTTGTTTAATAACATTGAGACAAATTTAAAAAAAAAAAAAATGCATTATTAGTGAAAAAATGTCAGAGAATTTTTTTCATCTAATAATCAATTTTTTTTTTTTGGAAAAACTATCAAATATCATGAACGTAGATCCTTTAGTATGATTTTATCTCATATTTTTTGTAATAAAGTGTTTCATAATTTTTTAACCCCTCAAAATATGCAGGTTACTTTTTTTTGGTCACACACGTAAGGCAAAAGATAGAAAAGTTTCCCCCCAAGGTCTAATTAGGGAACTAAAAGAAAACTATCTCATATCATAAATTAACTTGATACATAACACCTGTAACCTGACGTACATCTTCATCCATTCGGCAGAAACGTTTTAACGAGGCTCTTTAAAAGCTGTCACACACGTAAGACTTTTGAATGGTTTACCTTAACCCTTCACTGCACGGTGTGCCAGATCTGGCACAAACCAAATAAACCCTCATATATTCCAATGACTTTTTAAATGCAGTTAAACTGAGTTTTACGCCCCTTCTGGAACATTGCTATAACAGTTTAGTGTGATGTTTATGCACTAGTTAGTTGCACTAGTCTAGGTATTACAGTTCTTTCTTTTGAAAAAAATCTGGTATGGGCCCCACACTACTTCCTTTTACGTGTAAATTTCTTAGTAGTTGCCTTAAGTGTCAAAAAAAGTGCTTGGAGTGAGCAAGGTAACAATTCAAATATTTACTCCCCTAATCTGCCCCGAAACAATGCAAAAAATATTTAACAATGGTTAATTTTCTAAATATTTGCTGATTTTAATATCATTCAGTGAAATTTTCGCAAAATATCGCCAATAGCGCCAAGTTGAACCCAAATTCAAAAAAAAATTTTTTCGCCAAATTTGTCGCCAAATTGGCGTCAAACACTTGGCGACTAAAAGCTTGGCGAAATATCGCCAAGTGGTCGCGCCAATTCATATCACTTGAGTCTGCATTGAAATTAACACTGATTTACCCCAAAAAAGGGGTAAAACACCCCCTTGGGAACATTCAAATGCAACCACAAGGGGAGATGCACAACTAGACCATACTCAGAGCCTACATACCAAGCTAGAAGTTTCTACGGTATATAGTTTTTGAGTTATGCGAGCCACATACGCACATACATCCGCACATACGTACATACAGACGTCACGAGAAAACTCGTCGTAATTTACTCGGGGGTGGTCGAAATTGAGACAGACACATATATAATGCTGATAGCTATAATTATCAGTTGTGGAAGTTGAATTGACTTTAAAATGAAGACATGCTGCACGCGGTCACACACGTAAGGCTCTAGTGTCACACACGTAAGGAATATTAAAATTTTTTTATTGCTACTCTACGAAGTTTAGAAAAAAAAAATATGTGGAATACTTACTTAGTATACTTAGACACATGCACAAAAATCACCGTTCATTTATCTTTTAAAACTTCACAGGAAATTACACAATAATATGAGTTATAGCTTATTTTCAGATTTTCCGAGTCACACACTAACTCTGTATTTAAAATTTTATAAAAAAATTCAAAAGTGTCCTATGAAAAAAATAACGCCGCATTACAACTTTTGCATATCTTCTGTTACTCCAATAGCAACCACTAAGAAATATATTAAAAATATCGTCCTGGTTTTTATTGTTATTTGCAAAGAAATGGCGTCAAAAAGTCACACACGTAAGGGTGGAATGGCCCTAAAAATGTCAACTTTTAATAACTCTAATCTGCACTGAAATGGCTCTTTATAGGGAAAATATCTTGTTAAATCATGCAAAAATATCTGAGCACCAAAAAAGAAAAAAATACTAATATCCTTTCCACTAAAACACCCCTAAAAGCTGTACTTGATATAAAGTCACTTAAATAATAAAGTCACTGTAACTTTTATATATTATGTGTGCTTGTTCAAATATTACTTTTATTTGCCCTATTTTGTCATATTTTGTTACTAATAAATGGTTTTAACAAAAATACAAAATTGTAAAAACAAACAATTAATTCATTCTCTTATCACGAACAAGTGCTTTTATAAAATATATTTAATGCAATCCTTGAGCTTGATTCGAAGAACATAATTTTTGAAACCTATTGATGGTGAACAGCTAAACTTAAAATACGCTATAAAGGATAAACGATATTAAGCAGTGAGTAACCGTCCCTAAGCAAGGGCTAAGGCAGAAATATGCAATACATCGCCAACTCGGCTATTTCGATCCATGGACTGCAGTTTCGAGCTTATTATGCTCTCATCAGCATGGAATACGAAAGTAGTTGGGTTGGAGGCAAAAATCACAACTCCAACTCGTCTACTTACGTATTCCATGTTGATGAGAGCATAATAAGCTCGAAACTGCAGTCCATGGATCGAAATAGCCGAGTTGAAGGTGTATTGCATAAACAATATTGATTGCTGGATTTTTGATCGTCGACTACACATATTATTACTTTAACCTGCATAATATTATTAATTAAAATAATTTTTATGAATCATAGGGAAAAAAATTTCTCTGATATGTTTTTATTTAATTATTTTTTACGTCCGGCATTATTGATTATTTTTCGCGTACCACCAATTAGCAAGTCACGTACCACTGATTGGGAAACGCTGATCTAAATAGTACAAGAATTCAAGCCTCATAAGCAGAGGACGATATTCTTTGTAGGAATGCACCGATTAATCGTCAGTTCCGATTAATCGGCCATCATCGGCCACTTTGCCGATTATTAATAATCGGCAAAATTGGGCCGATTTATCGGTTGAAAAAATATTTTTTAAATATTATTCTTTAAAGTGTTCCTTCACTAAGAGATAAGAGACTATGAAGACGATTTTATTGACAGTAATAATAATCCTCACAGTTGATATAAAGCTTTTAACAAATTAATTCTCCTACTTTGAACAAATATACATACAGACAATGTTGCAACATTTTTCATGTAGCGATAGTTTTCTTCTTAGCACAGTGCTTTTAGATAACCTCTAATTTTCACAAAGAATAAAAGTCTTGAATTAAATTGCTACTGATTATTAAAATTTTAAATTAAAAGTACTCCTAAGTTGGAGTGCTCACCCCCCCCCCTTTTTTTTGAATATTTATCTCCAATTAACTTTTAATTTACAATGTGCTAATGTAATATTATTGACAATAATATGAAAATTAGTTCTAAGAAATTTGATAAAACATTGAAATTATTTAGTGAAAATTAGGAAAATGGAAAAAAAAATCTTCCCGCATAAATAAATTACGAACTATTTCTAAACTCAGAATTGTTTTAGAGAAAAAACTGATTGTGAAATTGGCAGTATTGAAAACAATCATCCTTATCACTAATCGGCGCAGCTGATTAATTTGCCGATTGTCAACAACCGATTAATCGGTAATCGGCCAATTTGCTTATCGGTGCATCCCTAATTCTACTACAGATTTGAACATTTGGGGTACCATTGTTTAGATCCCTATGAACTGTCTAGCATTCCTGTTAGACATCTGCTTAAGTTCATTTCAGCTATTGGGCTCTTGTAGGGTTCTAACGGGGATAGTACAATAGACCTGTGGTCGCAGTGCTTGCGCTGCCTTGGGAGCGCCCCCTTTTCACTTCATTCATTTATCCCTAATTCTTTGTATCATCTAAATTTTGCAATCTTCTTAAATATATCAATACACAACTTTTCCGTCTATTGACGCAGTTACAAAATGTAAAAACAAAAATAAATTGATCTGTTTCGTTCCGTCCTAATAAATATTCATCTGTTTTGCCTAACTTAACGGCCGCAGCGAAGTTCCGAATTCGAACCTCGACGCATTCCTTCCCCAGGAGCAAAACAATGGATCACCTGCGCCTGAGCGATGCTCCATTTCTCGTCTGTCCGTCCTCCCCAGCTGCCCCCCATTAACCGGCGCCCCGCGATCCGAAGTCTTCATTTAAATAGGAGTCACAGATGGCACGCGACGGTGCCACGTGCCACCTGGCCATCTGACCGCCTTCGCCCGCTGATCCGGGGCCTCAGGTGGCTGGAATCGTTTGGTTGGGCGATAGGCATCCCCCTCCCCCTTTAAACTCTCCCGTGATGATACATTCTGGAATGAAAGGGAAAGAGTACATTTCACGAATTCAAGGTCTTTAATGCCCCCTTGTCAGTTTCGGTCACCGAGTCCGGTTCCCTCCTGTTAAAATGATTTACTTTTTCGAACGCACATTTAGTTAAAAGTATTTATTTGCAAAGTTAGATTACTTTATCTAAAGTGTAAGATGCCACCGTTTATAAATGAACTGAACTGAAGACATGAATATGCAAATTGTCTTGAAATAAATACAAGGTAACTGTATCGGTCGGGTTGTTGTGGTTGTTAAGTTAGCTACGAAGATGGTAGCTCTGTCATTATCTGTTCTTGTACATAAGTTTAATAACAAGAGGTTCTGTCAAAAACTAAACAAGCCTACTTTCGCGTACATCGGCATTCTAGCATCTGATCAATATTCTCTTGATTATCTGAGACTGAAAACTATGTCAAACATACCTTTATAGCACTTAAAGCTGATTTCTAAAAGCAAAATACACCCATCTCATCAGATGAAATAGACACATAATAAGTAAATAAATTTTGTCGCACCTTTTAAAGAATGTAACTTTAACTTATAGTTCCTCCGTAGAAAAATTCCTCAATCGTTTTAAAAAGAAAAATATATAAAATAAAAGTACAAAAAACAGCAAAACCCATTTTATCAAAAAAAGAAAAAAATAAACTCGTTCGTTAATAAAATGTCTCGAATTTCATTTTTAATCCGTTGCCAGTAGTTAAATATAAATAAAGAGTAAAATGCTCTCGTGAATGAAAAATTTTTGTTAACAAAAAAAATCGTCTGCAATAAATAATAATAATAATAAACAAAACGAAACAAACAAATAAATAAGCAAAAAATCATCTGCCAAGTCAGTCATTTTTTTCTGAACCTGCATTTCCGCCATGTTTGCGGAGTCGGAGTCGGAATCAGACTCCTCACAGAAGATTATTCAGAAAAGTACCTTACATCCTTACATACATTATTTATCAACCCATTTTCTTACAAAGTTAGTTTGAAGGAAATCCGCCTTTAAGTTCATGATCAACATTCAATTTAAATTTCCCTGTAGGCGCGCTAATGTTAAAATTTTTTCTGAACCGTTCATCATTGAACGAAAAATTATTCAAATTAAAAAGTGAAAGATGGGAAGGAGACTCTCCGAGATCTTTCGAACAAAAAAAAGTTTATTCAATTCGGACGGTTCACTTAAAAGTTATTAGGTGGGGAAAGGTTGTTTGAACGGTTCAATGTTGAACGAAAAAATGTTCAAATTGAAAATTTAAAAACGGTAATGAAGTATCCTTGTCGAGATCTTTCGAACAAAAAAACAGTTTGTTCAAATCGCCTTGTTCACTCAAAAGTTATTAGGGGTGAGAGCTTGTTTGAACGGTTCAATGCTGGACGAAAAATTGTTCAAATCGGAAATTTAAAAACGGGAACAACGTATCTTTGCAGAGATCATTCGAACAAAAAAAAGTTGTTCAAATCAGACTGTTCACTAAAAAGTTAGTATCGCGGGACAGGTTGTTTGAATGGTTCAGAGTTGAACCAAAAATTGTTCAAATCGAAAATTTAAAAACGGGAATGAATTATTCTAGATAAGATCTTTCGAACAAAAAAAAGTTTGTTCAAATCGGACTGTTCACTAAAAAGCTAGTATCGCGGGACAGGCTGTTTGAATAATTCAAAGTTGAACCAAAAATTGTTCAAATCGAAAAATCAAATATGGAAATGAGCTGTACTCGCCCAGATCTTTCCAACAAAAAAAAAAAGTTCCTTAAAATCGGAATGTTCATTCAAAAGTTATTAGCGGGGGACAGACAAACCGACAGACAGACCGACGGACAGACCGACAGACAGACCGACGGGCAGACCGACAGACCGACAAACAGACACACAAATTCCACATCTCAATACCCTACTTTCCAATTTTTAATTTTTCGATATTTATTTTCCTTTTTTGTTTCTTTTTGACTTTGTTTTGGACTTGGCGATATTTTTTAGATGCATTAAGCCACTTTTAATGCTTTTTTTCGTCTCTTTTATTTTTAACGGGAAAGTAGGCTAGAAAAGGATCTTAGAACTATGTTTCCTGAACTCAGCAGTTGTAGAGTCACAAAGTGTTTTATCATCAGGGTGGATATACGTTACGCACACCGCTGCTAGCGGATATTAACTTCTACACCTCCCCCTTTAAACAAATTTCTACTTCGGTTCCAGGCCGGTCACCTGAAATACCGAGCCCCTAATTTAAACCTAGGCTGACATAGCCTCTCGTTGGTACAAAGTTAGTGGGAAAAATATTAATTTGTATTTTAACATCTTGAATTCAAATAATGGTTTTCGCAATGACGAATTGCGATAGGTTACTTTTATTCTTTGTGAAAATTAGAGGTTATCTAAAAGCACTGTGCTAAGGAGAAAACTATAGCCACATGTAAAATGTTGCAACATTGTCTATGTATATGTTTATTCAAAATAAGAGAATTAATTTATTAAAAACGTTATATCAACTGTGAGGGCTGTTAAGTACTCTTAAAAAATTTATTCATCATAGTTTCTTAGTGAAGGTATAACTTAAAGAATAATATTTAAAAATATTTTTTCAGCCGATGAATCGGCCTAATTTTGCCGATTATTAATAATCGGCAAAGTGGCCGATTAATCGGTGCATCCCTAGTATTTGATAAAGCGGGGATCTTTAACATTGCGTCTATTGCAGCGGTTCCGGGGAGATTTATTCGTATAAGCGGGGTATTCGTTTATCCGTTACCCGATTAAGCGGGTACGACAGTATTATAAGTGCATGTTAGTTTGATTAACTCTAAAAGCGTATTTTTTAGTTTTTTTAAACTTTTATTTAATCATTTTCGTTTCCACCCCCCACAGAACTTGATGAAAAAAAAAAAAAGCTCTCACATTTTTTTTTTTTTAACATTACGTATTTTATCTAAAGTGTTTGTACTGTCTGGTGGCAAATGTTACAATTTTCAAGGAAGCTATACATTTTTGAAATTGAAAATTCGCTTAACTGCTCATTCTACCCGGCTCAAGAACTAAGAAAAATTCTCAGTGTCATTGCACCAATTTTCAAGGAAGCTATACATTTTTGAAATTGAAAATTCGCTTAACTGCACATTCTACCCAGCTTAAGAACTAAGAACAATTCCCACTGTCATTGCACCAATTTTCAAGGAAGCTATACATTTTTGAAATTGAAAATTCACTTAACTGCTCATTCTAGCCAGCTCAAGAACTAAGAAAAATTCCCACTGTCATTGCACCATCAACCAGCATCTCTCCTTCCCGCGAAAGCCACCTGTGCGCGCGGGCCCGCATCTGTCCTCCCGGGCTCGGACGACACCTGCGGGCCCCTCTAGCGCGCTCCACCGATCAAAAAGGATCGCCGGGCCAGGTGGACGCGTGGCCGGCACGTGCCGCGGGTCATCATCGTTTGGACGAGTCACGATCCACGGAACGATGGAACAACAGCTGATGGGACGATAGCCTCCGACATGGACCGGGTATTGAGAGACAGCAGATGGGGATGGAGCACACTTCCTAGATGGTTTTATCCGTGATTAGCATGTTCATTTTAAGCATTGAAGATCAGAGGCGTGCTTAGAGTTTTAGCGGCCCTGTGCGAAATTTGTTTTAATAGTAGAGAAATAAACATTTTTTTTATTTATTTATTTCCCCTCTCTCATAAAACATAATACATTTAAATTATTACACACCGCAACATGCACCAATCCCAACACATAAAAACCGGAAATTATTCTAACATTTTACTATAAAATTGTTATAGAATGTGAATTAAAAATAAAAAGAAAAGACACAGACACAATCAAAATTTCCCAAAAACATTTATTTAGAAAAAAGAAAAATCTAGAGATTAATAAATAAACAAAATAAAATAAAGTAAGCGATTTAATGAGGAATAATTTTTCTAGCTTTTTGAGCAGCAAATTCATCAATTAAGTGAAAAATCTAAAGAAATACAAAAATCATTTTCAATCGATATTAGTGCTAGAGCATTTTAGTCATAATAGATCTTAAATACGTTTTTTAATTTATTTTAGCTTTGAGAATGAAGGTTCTGCCGAGACAACTGTAGCTGAAATAGTTAGAAAATTCGTAAATCAATAACAAAATTTAGTAATACATTTTGGAAACTGTTTTCAAACAAATATTTAAGTGATTGAAATTAAAGTTTCTCTGGAGGGAAATTTATAAAAACTTTTAACTCTGTGTATAAATCGGATCCATTCACATCGTCTAATTCTAACGCCAAGTTATTGCAATTAGTTATTAAATCATGCTCTTCCAAAGTTTTTAATGCTGGAGTATTGCAAAGAAATCCAAATTTCTTAATAAAGTCTTTTTTTTTTTTTTGAAAACGTTCCTAGGTGTACATAAAAGATTGACTCGTAAGAAAATTGTTTGTTAACACTATTTCTACGAAGAGTGTTAACAGGAGGAGAAGAAATTTCATTAGTATTCATTTCCAATGATAGAGAGCTAAATCTTTCGCTGCAATTTCAAAATTTTAAGACGGATACAAAGGAATTACGATCCCTTCCTTGAGGGGCCCTACGTCGGCACTTTTACGATATTTAATCTTAAAATATAGAATTTTAAGCTATTTTCGACTATGTTTTCGTTGGGGTGAGTTATGTATCCGGAAATGTATCGAAATTAAATTTAAAAAGGGGGGGGGGGGCAATTGAAGTTCGTCTTTGATGACATTTGGGATAAAAATGTTGTTCTGGACTCTGCCGTCTTCCCCGAAAACACAATTCATAGATCTCTGATGATGCCAGGAGGGAAGAAGTTGGGGGACACAAACCCGAAAGTTCTCTCCCTACAATTTTTCGGTATAGATTAAAAAAAAAAAAAAAAAAAAAAACGTAATTTTAGATGACTTCGATGATATTAGGGGAATAGAGGATTCAAGTCAGGGAGGACAGAAGTTAGGGGACACAACCCGGAGAATTCTCTCCTCACCATTTTTCGGTATTGAAGTTTAGAAGCGAAATACAAAAACCGTAATTTTTGATGACTTCGATGATATTAAGAGAGGCTATGATTCAGGGGTTTAACTCCGGAAATGTTTCGGAATTAAAAGACTGAAATTTTGTAATCTAGAGATCTAAACCACGGTATGTAAGTAAAGGGTAAGTAATATAAAAAAAATCTCCCCTCCCTTGAGAAATTTTTAGATCCGCTCTTGAGAATTTCAGTCAGTGTTTTTCAACTTTTCTAAAAAAATAAGCGTTTTTCCTCAATTTTGCTTTGCTTTCCTAACGAAATTAATTTGAACAAGCACTTCGTACCATATACATAAAAAAAGAAGTGAGAAATTTGAAAACTCAATTTGCATTTTAACCCCCATTGCAATTTCCGATATGGGCGATTCTCTGTAAAGTGGTAATTGGCTGTCCGGAATGAGTATTTTAAAAATAATAAAGTGTAATAAAGTAATTATCGCTCTTAATACAAGTAAAGCATTAATACTTTGCGGCCCAATTGTATTTGGAGTGATAACAATTTAATTTTTTTTTTCTAGAAATTATCTAAACGCCAAAAACACAGTCCCCTGGCTGTCCCAATCCCAGTCAAACTGTTAAAGATAGTATTTCAAAAAACCTATTAACACTACATAAATTTGGCAATTAATATCTGAAAATAGAATAATGAAGCTATATTTTTCTTATGAAATAAGGTATAATTACGTATTTCTAAACTTAAAATTGTCATGTGAATTCTGTCCGGAGTTTTTTCAAACAGTCCCCTGCAACAAATTCAAAGCTGTAATACGAAAAATCTATAACTTTTGCAAATTCTTTTTGGCATGAAGTTTAAAGTAATCAGTGTGAATTTGCCGAAATCGTCAAGAACGGTGTTGAAAAGCTACTTTGCTTAGTTTAAGAGCCACATTTGTGATGAAAGTATGCATCAGGATAGTTGCGAAAACAGTCTTCTGGGAAGTGATTTTATTAATTTCAATTAATTTAATTATAAAACATATTAGTTACTAGCCGGGTACCCGGCCCTGCCCGGGTTTCTGTGGGTGTAGGGTGGTTTATTGAAACTCATTCATAAATTTCCCAACACTAAAGTGCATATCTATAAACATAATAGCTACTTCTGTAAACAATGGCTATGTTATGGATAAACTATAAAAAAAAAATAATGCAAGCTAAAAAAAATAGCAAACTACAAATAATGTTTGAGTAAATAGGAAATGTTATAAGCTTGGTATATTAAAATAAATATATATTTACAGTATCAATCGCACTGAAATTAACCATTTCCAAATATTGCTCGTTAAATAAGTCCCATTATTAGTTTCTATCCTCGTGAGAACATTGGTGAGGTGAAAACATCTTATCCTATACTATAATACGAGAGATGTTTGTAATGTCGAAAATCGCCCCAGAATAAATAAACTCCGGTAAACTTGGGGGTCTGGGGTTTTTGGCCACGGAGAATCGATTGGCGTCGGTTTTGAAGCGCTACGGTCGAAAAGTTCGGAGTTACAGATAGGATTCATTAAATGTTTGAGAAGATTTCTTACTACGCCATTTTCTTTATGATTTCTCTTATTGTTACCGTTTCATAGCAACCGCGTGCTAACAATGGATTTCATATTTAATCCCATCAGCGTAAATTTATGTTTTTATGGTATTTGGCAAATAATTTTTGGCAACATGTTAGAATTGTTATTGCTTTTGAAATTTAAAAGAGATCGATCAAAATAAAGTTAGAATTGGGTATGGGCAGCGGTAGAGCCGCTATATAGACAGGCCGACGCATCAAGCTTAAGTTTCACCACTTTGGATCCAACTCATAAACTTTCACTTTCATTTTTTATTGTTGAGGAAATAGGGTTACCAGAGTAAAGTTTCGGGACATTGCCAAGCTTTGTTAAATTTACGTAAAAAGTTACCAAAAAGCGATAACTGGCCAGAAAAGACAATCTTCACACACGCGCTGGATCCAAAGTGGTGATTTTGATGCGTCGGCTCGTCTATATAGGGGCCTAAGGCCGCGGTTGTCCAATCGGTTAGTCGTCAGACTCGTAACCGGAGGGTCTCGGGTCGATCATTTAGCCGCCGATCAAAGATCCACCGTCTTCATTAATGGTTGCTGGGGGACGTAAAAAATGTTCGTGGTCACAAAATCCTCCCAAGTGAAACGAAACCTCTGGGGGGTGCTGGGCCAAGGGTTTGCTCGGCCCTTGGGCCAGGTTTAAAAATGAGCAGAGCGTTCTTCAGGGCACCATCCTGGTTAAAAAGCGAGTTGTGGTATGAACGGGGGGGGGGGGGGGACCTGTAGTGTGAAGTGAAGTGAAAGTCAAAACCAACTGGAACCAAATGCGTACTGGAGAACAGAGACTCTGCATCCATTCGCATCAAATCCTCCCGCGCCTTCGGCGCCAAATGAAATGAAATTAGGTGTGATTTTACGGTGAGCATGGATTAAATAGGGTTGTGTTTTTTAAAATAAATTACGGCTGGTTTGAATGCGTAATTGCAACCAAAGGGTCAAAAATGCTTTTCAAGTTCAGCTAAATAAGTACTTCGCACTTTAGAAAAAAACACGAGTTTACAAACCTCTTTTTTTTTAACCGAGCGGGCTCGGTCCCCTGGTACACGTTAGGGGTAATACGAGGAATGGTTGCCAAGTCAAAAATCGCCCCAGAATTAATTAACTCCGGTAAACTTGGGGGTCTGGGGTTTTTGGTCACGAGGAATCACGGGGTTTGGTTTTTCTAAATAAATTTGTCAAAAATATTGAACTTCAACACACTTCAATCTTTACACTGCTCACTTTGTACCATTTCTTTAATTGTATAGTTTTTTTTTATTATCACTTACATTTTATTTTCTATGACTTTTCAAACTTAATCTTTGTATAGAATAATTCCCTTTCCGAAACTTTGTTTAGAATAGTTTACAATGGTGCACTTTAACCGATTATCTTTTCACCAATGGTTTCACAAATTTTCTTATGGCATGTGATGTTTTGATAAATCACAATTGAAAATTTAAATCTTCGAGTTAGCTTCGACACCTGTTTTCCTCGAGCGGAGCTCGGTCACCAGCTGGTGTACCTAACTTAGAAATTTTTTTGACTATAAACACTTTCTATTCTCTAACTATTGCCAAAATCAATTCCCTTTTTATTTACCACGTTAGCGATTATTGGCATAAATGAATATAAAAATCCTAAGAAAGCAATAAATTTCATACTTACCCCAGTGAAGCCTAGGTTCAAAATTTTCACCATGATTACTATTAATATTGTTGTTGCATGGCAACCAAATTTTTGCAACAATGCACTGAAAATTTAATTATTTAATGGGGAAATTAAATGAAATTTACTATTTTCCATAATAACTTTTTTAAACTAAGCTTTTTAGAAATAAATTATAGCTTATCCTGCTCTCTGTTACTGTAGCTATCTACCGGTGCAAAAATGGTTAAAATCGGTCCAGTAGTTTGGAAGATTACCCCGGACATACGTTTTCAAAAGTTGTCTTTTATGTATATAGATTATGTCCACGATGTGTGCCTAAATTTATAGGTAGTCTCGTAACTAATTATGTTCCAATAGTTTTGCAGATATTACGCAGCAAAGAGCAAAAACACAGTCACCTGGCACAGTCCCCTGCCTAGTTATACTAGGCGGGGGACTTACCCTCTACCATGATTTATCAGAAAAACACGAACTTCAATTGGCCCTCTTTCAAACCAAAGTAACATATTCATTTTCTGAGCAATAGTATTATAATTATACGAACATTTCAAAAAACCGTGCCCGGACAGATTTCGTGTGCAAAATGACGAGTTTACAGAGAATC
>JAXGGA010016131.1:0-27370 GCA_038373865.1 Uloborus plumipes | reverse complement strand
CGGCCCAGCACCCCAGGGGTATCGTTTCACTTGGAGGACTTTGTGACCACGACATTTTTAACGCCTCCCAGCCACCATTAATCAAGGCGGTGGATCTTTGATCGGCTGGGATCGAACCCGGGTCCCTCCGGACGAGTCCGATGCCTTACCGATCGGGCCACCAGATCTCTAGTATTAGGAATTATCCCAAGGCAACTACCTAACATGTTTAATATGTGCCAGAAGTTTTTTCCTGTTCATATTTTTAAGGTGGACGCACTTACCCCGCTAGGTAGGGAAAGTGCGTACCTTAGAATAGGTGTCATAAACTAGGTTACAAAACCTACGCTTATGGTTTATTTGACACATTATATGCTTGAACATCTTAGTAAAGGATCTGGAAAGAAAACTAAAAAAAAAAAATTGTGAGTGTACAAGATTTTTCAACGGAGCAGCATCTTTGAGAACATGAACTTTGAAAACAAGGGTACGCACTTACCAGAACTCACCCTACCAAACTATAAAAGAGCAAATTTTACAATAATATACTGTAAACTTGCTAATTTTACAGTACTAAACTGTAAAATTGCGAATTTTACGGTTTATTACCGTTCATTTTTCAGTTTTAAACTGGAACATCTGCTGCCAGTATTATACTGTTGTTTTTACAGTATAATACAGCTAAATTTTACGGCAATTAACTGTAAAAATTTCTAACTTTTCAGTAAGAAACTGTAAAGTTGCTAGTTTTACAGCTTATTACTTTGCATTTTACAGTTCTAAATTGGAGCCTCGGTTGCCAGTATTATACTGTAAAAATAACAGGTCATTTTTTTGCAGTGTAATTGGGACACATGTAGATGGAAAGCAGCATTTATTGGGTCAGCAATATCTGAACTCAGACTTGACTCCAGCTTTTATGGAAAAACGAAAATGAAACGGCTGAATCCATAGTATATGAAACAAATGGGTTTTTTAAATTAAGAAATGTTCAGGAAACAACTTAAGGATTACGCTTCATCCTTCATATAATTATTGACAAAAAAGTGCTGAAATTTCTTTAGTTAAATTTTAATTTTCTCTTGATGCTCTTACATTCAAAAACTTTAATAAGCTGATTTTAAAAGACATAAAACTAATTTCACACTGAACATATCCAGCTTCAAGGGAGAAGCACATCAAGTAAAATGTGATATTTCTTTTGTGGAGTTATGGTCACAGATGGCATCGGATTTTACTTCAAAAAACAAGAAAAAAACTAACCAGTAGTACCCCTCTCCCTTATAGTATACTTCCTCAATGGCTCCCTGAAAATATTCATACGAAAAATTAAGGCCACAGATCTCCGGGGAAGGGAGGGATGAGAGGTTGGGGGGGGGGGGGGGTAAAACCAGGGAAGAGGGGGGGGGGTGTCAAATAGTACAAAAGGCATACCCTTGACGCATAAAGAATGTATGTGAAAAATTTCAGCTGGATCCGATTTTTAATCTAGGCTGAAGCTATATCAAAAATAGAACGAACACTGTTTAAAATAGCGATTTTTTTACTTTTATTACCCTCCCCCCCCCCCCCAATGGTTGCGGGGACTAAATTTCGACCACTGGTGATTGAGTATGCCAAAAATCAACTCCGGAGATGTTCATGGGGCTGAGATACAGAGGGGTAAAAATACAACTTGTTCTGTCACGTAAACTGTCCTTAGTCGCTTCTTCAACATTTTCTTTCTTTTTCTTGGCGAGCGGTACATTCTAGCTTTTTCTAGATATTTTCGATCATAGAGTAAGAATGAAGTTAAATGCAAAATATAGCAAACTCTATTTCAAACACTAAAATACTACTGTTTTCAGTTGCCCTTTTGTGTTGACATTTTTTCTAACTTTTATATATATATATTTTTTTGCAATGAACATTATTCCTAATTCACGCAAAATAATTACACATATAATCATTACTATTGTCATACCCAGACATACATTTCATTAAAACCCATAGTTAAATTTAAACATTAAATCTGAATTACAGTCTATATTCTATGACGTAGTGCTTTGTTTCTTAACTTCTAGTATTACTTATTTAACATAGTGTGAAGCAGGTCAAAGGAATTCAAAAAATCTGAAAAGTTTAATCTTACTTTAAAAAACTAATTCAAAGTAACATAGCTTACAGCAAACTTAGAGCTTTGTTAAATGCCTATTTTATAACTCCTTAATATTACACGTTTCAAGAGAATTCATGATATTCAAAATTCAATTTCGAAAATGTTTTTTTCGAAAATCATTACTCTCCACTTCACTGTTCAAAAATGAATGTTGTCTTTACCGTATAATACAGCTAATTTTACAGTAATAAACTGTTAAATTGCTTGTTGAACAATTTATTACCGTGCATTTTACAGTTTTAAACAGGAACCTATGTTGCCAGCATTATACTGTTGTTTTTACCGTATAATACAGCTAAAATTTTCGGCAATAAACTGTAAAATTTCTAACTTTACAGTAAGAAACTAAAATTGCTAGTTTTACAATTTATTACTGTGCATTTTACAAATTTAAATTGGAACCTCGGCTGCGAGTATTACACTGTATAAACAACAGTTCGTTTTTGTAGTGTTTAAGTTATACAAAATTTTAAAATCAATAATTATTCAAAGCCAGGTTTTTTTCTTTCCTACAAAAACCTCCATGACTTCAACAAAGGAAGACTCCTTCAAAACTCCTTTTACTGCTGAGATACATAATGCTCTCCATTTTATCTCATGTGCAGACGGATGGGGGGACGTTTTTCCTGTCGCTTCTTTTTCTGAAATGTTGAACACAGTAGTCTCGGCTCATTGAGCGCCTCTCAGACCGAGGCTCGAAGATAAATGACACGAAAATGATTTGTACATTAATTTGCGATAAGGGTGGATTCTTTTAACATATGATTTTTGAGCTTGGGGGATAGATTTGGGACATACTCGGCGTGTGTAAGCGATTTAAACTGTAGGGAAATTTGAATTTATAAGGCTTTTTGCAATTGTTCTCGTAGACTCCATATTTGAATTAATAAGGATCTTTGCAATTGCTCACTTCGACTCCATATTCGAATTTATAAGGCTTTTTCTAATTGCTCTCGTAGACTCCATATTTGAATTAATAAGGATCTTTGCAATTGCTCACTTCGACTCCATATTTGAATTCATCAGGCTCCATGCAATTGTACAGCTAGGCTCCAAGTTTGAATTCATAAGGCTTCTTGCATCTGCTCATCGAGGCTCCCAATTTGAAGTTAAAAGGCTTTTTGACATTGAAATTCTAGTCTCTTTATTTAAATTTATAATTTTCTTACAGTTGCGAAATCTGTATATATAAAAATGTATGTATGTATATATATATGTATGTTTGTATGTTTTTTCCTTATACAAATCCATAGTTTTCGTCAGATTTTCATCAAACTTAGTACAGAGGTCCCTCGATGCACTAGAATAGACATAGGCGAGGTTTTGAAATTTAAAAAAAAATCCAAAAAGCTAAAAATTCAAATCTTTCAATTTTGAATAGATAAAGTCATAGAGATAAGCCTTTAAGCATACAAATTGATAAAATTTAACACATTTAAATATGAGTATATATAATATGGAAAAGTTTATAAAATATTCTACTTCATTATTTTATACTATGTAATCTATTCATTAATATTGAATTTGAAACGATATTGGTTTTGAAGTGATTCAGTTATGAATAGAAATCATCTGAGAAAAATAAGTATTGTTTTTCCTAGAATTGCAAAATACGCTACAAGTACAGTAAAAGAGTTTTGTACCTGAGAAATACCGGTGGTGTAAGTAACTTAAAAAAAAATCAATTTTGTGATTAATTTTTCTCTTTAAAGAATTATTTGTCTGGAGAGAAAAAAATAGATTCAATGCTTTCATGAGATAACGAAACTTATCTTTTTGTTGAAATTTGTGAAAGACATTCAGTGTGATACATGTTTTTGCACTCTAGAAGATAATGTGGATTTTGTTTTTTATGATTTAGGGGTTCTATATAAGCGTATCGTTATTTCTTAAGGTAAACATTAACAAATGAAATGACAGATCTTTTTACTTGTCTTAATCGGTATGAATAAATTAATTCATTATTTTTGAAGTATCTGTAGTTTTTCTTTGTTGATTATGAGTCGCTTGAACTACAATTGAAATCGTTTTTAACAACTAAGTCTCAACGAATTTGGTTGTTAGCGTGATTTCTTTAGCTGGATAGAGGTTTTTGCTTTTAAAATGGCAACAAGTATACCTTTTGATATTTATGCAGCTCGTCAGACACGGTTGCGTCTCAGATCCTTGACGCAGAATTAGCAATTCTTGGGTTTATCCAAGAAAACTTTGACAAAACATGAGTGCTAGAACTATTTTTAGAAGCAGCGAACATTCAAAGTCAAATATTCAATCACTATGGAATGGAACACGAAGCGTATATTTCAGTTTCCTTTTCATGTACGAGCTACTTCTTTTAAACGGAATAAGAACTTCCACTTTTTACATATCAGAACTGATCCCCATGGAAGTGGTCATTTTGGCCGGAAATCAAAGCGTATCAATGAAATGGGCAAGGAGGAAAAAATCCCTAAAGTAAAATAGTGAATATTGGCTTTCCATGAAGCAGCCCCACGTCACGATAGGATCATCGGCTCATTGATGAATGATCATTTTCCCTAACTTTCCCCCCTTTCAATCCCTCTCCACCTATCGCCAAATTTGTAATTCCAAGAAAAAGTCCGACTGATATAACTTACAAGAGGGTATGCTACTTTTTACAGTTCTCGGAGAAAATGATGTATGACTTCAAATTTCTAGCGTACTATAATTTCTTTTATAGACCAAAAAAAAAAAAAAAAAGTAAAGTTACGTGCAATATATTTCTCAATTTCTATTATAAACCTGATTCTATGGTTTAACTTCAACTTTACAACTTAGTTGAAAATATTTATTTACAATTAGGGTTACAAAGGGAGACTCAACTGATAATCAGAATATCCTTTTTTACTTCTTTTTACGTAGTAAAGGAAGTATTGTTTTTGAGAAAAAAAAATCACTCAAATTTGGGTCTAAATTTTGATTTTGCTCACCCCTGAATGAATGTTGAGTCGTTTTTTCGACCTGTCAGCACGTGCATATGTACCTGCCAACATATAACCAGCCGAAAAATCATTTTCAACCACCCCCGAGTTAATTACGACGAGTTTTCTCATGACGTCTGTATGTGCGTATGTGGGTCGCATAACTCAAAAACTAAATGCCATAGAAGCTTCTAGCTTGGTATGTAGGCTCTGACGATGGTCTAGTTATGCACCTCCCCTTGTGGTTGCATCTGAATGTTCCCAAGGGGGTGTTTTACCCCTTTTTTGGGGTAAATCAGTGTTAATTTCAATGCAGACTCAAGTGATATGAATTGGCGCGACCACTTGGCGATATGTCGCCAAGCTTTTGGTCGCCAAGTGTTTGACGCCAAGTGTTTGACGCCAACTTGGCGACAAATTTGGCGAAAAAAAAATTTTTTTGAATTTGGGTTCAATTTGGCGCTATTGGCGATATTTCGTGAAAAATTCACTGAATGATGTTAAAATCGGCGATATTTAGAAAATGAATCATTGTAAAACATTTGTTTTCATTGCTTCGTGGCAAACTAGGGGTGTAAATGTTCAAATTGCTATCTTGCTCACTCCTAGCACTATTTTAACACTAAGGCAAAGAAATTTACACGTAAAAGGAAGTAGTGTGGGACCCATACCAGATTTTTACTTAAAGTAACAAAGCTGAGTTACTATACTGCAAGGAATATACGGTTGTTTCTACAGTACAATACTGGCAGCAGAGGTTCTAGGTTAAAACTGTAAAATGCACAGTAATAAACTATAAAATAAGCAATTTTACAGCTTATTCCCATAATTTTAGAGTTTTTTACCACAAAATTAGCTGTATTATACTGTAAAAATAACAGTAAAAAACTGGCAGCAGAGGTTCCAGTTTAAACTGTAAAATGAGCAGTTTCACGGTTTATTACAGTAAAGCAGACATTTTACAGTTTATAAAATTAGCTGTATAATACCGTAAAAACAACATCTATTTTTTACAGTATAAAAATGACTCATTCATTTTTAAAACACTACATATCCAAAAGTATTGCACGTACAATGATGAGGAATGGATAAAAAATAACCATAAACTGATAAAGATTTGAAACGACAGTGACCAGGGATTAATAGGAGTGCAGTATTTTTGAAATGGCAATAAAACAAGGAAATCTTTGTTTTTTAATTTTTTTTAATATGTTGTGTTACCATATGAGTGATGTCTATCTGTTCTTGTAGTACTTTACACTGTTAAAACTACAGGTTGCACAAGGCATCTTCAAGGGTGAAACGTCGTTGCACCAGCGGCACCACCCACTGAGGGATGCCACTAGATTCCCTATGGCACGCTTGATGGTGCCATTTGGCTCCTTAGGGTGCCATGGTTACCCATGGGGTGCCATAAGACACCCATATGATGCCACATAGAGCCAAATGGCACCATCAAGGCTGGCATAGGGTGTCACGTGGCACCCCTCAGTGGGTGCCGCTGGTGCAACGACGTTTCACTCTTAAAGATGGCTCGCGCAACCTGAAGTTTCAACAGTATAGGGGTATGTTAAAAGTTTTGTTCTTGTATCCCCAGTGACAAAAGTGTTAAAACAACTCAAGAACAACATCGATACGACAGTGATGTCTGCCCGGGATATTACCAGGACATTAATGGACGCCACCAGGACGCAATACTCGCACGAAAAAAAAGAACATTTTTTCTTGCTTTGTAGCCATTTAATAAATACTGTACTATAAAAATGAATGTTGTTTTTACAGTACAATTCAGCTAAGTTTATAGTAATAAACTGCAAAATTGCTAATTTTATAGTGAAAAACTAAAATTTCCACTTTTACCGTACTAAACTGTAAAATTGCTAATTTTACAGTAATAAACTTCAAAATTGTTAATTTCACAGTTTAGTACGTGCATTTTACAGATTTAAACTGGAACCTCTGCTGCCAGTATTAAACTGTTGTTTTTACAGTATAATACAGCTAAATTTTACGGCAATGAATTGTGAAATTTTTAACTTTACAGTAAGAAACTGTAAAGTTGCTAGTTTTACAGTTATTACTGTGCCCTTTACAGTTTCAAATTGGAACCTCGGCTGCCAGTATTGTACTGTAAAACTAATAGTTCATTTTTTGCAGTGTGCATTCGTCTTACCACATGGTTAACACAATTTCAAACCTTGATGAGTTTGTGGGTTAATTTCATATATTCCGCATCATTGCAAGTGTAATACTTTTGAACATAAGCATTTCGAAATCGGATGAATTTTTAGTAACCCTATAACGCAATGTCTGCGTTTGTTAGAAATATTCATGTCTTCAACTTTTTCTTCCTATTTCACCTGCTTTAGCAAGAGCTTTTATTTTAATTAGTTATGACACAAGCTACTTACCATCCCATTCCAGCTGTTTCTTTTTGAGTCACTCCTTACATAAATAAAAATATAGATAATTTATACAAACACCGGGATAAATAAATTACTGTGAGCTTGCAAGCTACTCCTACGAAGCAATTCTCATTACGGGTAGAATAATTATGTATTATTGAAAACGTTTTTTTAATTATACGGCACTTTGTTTTGCAACTAAGTACGAGATATTTAAAAATTGTGATGTTTCACAGCTCAAAGTTGGTTCAAGGTACAGTTTATTAGGGCGTATTTACCACAGTATACATTAATAAAGTATTTCCAATTAAGACATACGGTTTTTTTTTTTTGAAAAACGCCTTTCAAATCAAGGAAAATGTTTGCACTTTTGTAGATTTTTTTCCTGTTTAGAACTGTTGGTATGTTTATAGCTCAATTTACACCAAGGAAAAAAAAACAATGAAAAAGATGTTGGGGAATGTAACGCAAAGTGTTAGTTAAGATTACTTGCGTTTCCAAAATGAAAAAAATAGGAATTTGTTTTGAAAACTTCAGTACATAAGGAAAGAACAATGTATTTTACAATAAAACTTGGTTATAAAGTTGTAACTTCAAATAAAAGCAGAAAATTATCGCTTTACCCCATAGAGGAGCAAAGTTATTATTAAAATATCTTAGCTTCGAGTATTAAAAATATTTTTCTTCGAATAAATAAATAAATAATGAAACAGGAAGCAAACAAGTAAATAACTAAATTATGGATAAATAAATGATTGACTAAATAAATGTAACTGAGTTAAACTGTTTCACTTTGCTCCATTCATTCATTCATTTATTCATTCACTCTCTCTCCTCTCTCTCATGCGTAACATTAAATAAACAAATATTGCCTTGAATGTCAGCAAATTTAAAAAGTAGCAAAAATTTTCTCCTTCTGTAATAACAAAAATTTTTTTTATGTTCTACAAAATATTATGATATGAGTACTGTCTGATTTTCTTAGGTAACACCTTTCCGCGTATTTACGCATGCGTCAGGTCTTCTCTGATCTCACCAAAATAGCGCTGATAAATGAGATAACAATAAGGGGAAGACTAATAAGAAGCATTTTGAGCCGTATCAAACAACGTGGAACGATGCTAATTTCAAATACATAGCTTAGTTGAATGTGTCAAAAGGACAGCAAATGCAAGTTTTAAATTGAAAACTTCGGAAAGCTCCCACTCGCAACCCATCACCCTTTTTTAAGTGGAATGGTTCCCGAGTGCTAGGCGCGGCTTTCACGGACGGGCAGAATCAAATTTTGAGAACTACTTCTATTATCATAAATCTTAATTTTTAGAGGCATCTATTTTTTGACTGGAATCAACTAATATGGTTAATAAAGCAGTTGAAACATTGCTAGATAGGAGGTTTGGAGCTGCAAACTGCCTAAAATAATTTGCTATTTCCCTTCGCACCGCTATTTCGATTCTCCCCACATAAAAACTACATGAAACTGGGTCATTCTGAATTAAATCTTAACTTATGATATCATTGCTTCATTCTCTTCAAATGCTTTTTCTTCTCAAATTTAATAGCCTTTGATGATTTTATCGATATTATATTTTTGGGTCCAAATCTCATCTTCTTTCGAAAACTAAAGTATAACATGAAATTTAAATAACGTATAATTACTAAAGTATTTAAGTACGCTATCTGAAAGAATTACATTGATATCACCTTCACGAGTTGAGAAATCGAAGTTTTAAAAATAATAAATGGCTGAGAAAAAAAACGAGAAAGCAAACTTGGTTTTTAGGTAAAAAATGAGAAAAATTAGGATAGGAAAGAAGTGAGAAAATTCCGAGGTTTTAAATGCCTTACTGCTCTACTTTGTTTTGCTAGTGATTTTTTTTTTTAACTCGGTAGTAAAATACTGGAGAAAGAAATTATGTAAACAAGCGGTTTTGCAACGACATTCGTTAGGGACTCAAAATATTTCGTAGGAGCTGTGTGTAGGACCACTAAGTCTCTCGCTTAGTTGAAGATTCTAATTTAATAATAATTCTATTCTTTTTGTGAAATATTTGGAAGTTTATCTTTAATAACCAGAATATATTAGTATTCCTTTCTGAAATTTATTTTGTATTAATTTCTTTTGAGGGATAAGTTATGATTTTACTTTTACTACGAAGAAAATGTAGTTGGTTTCCTAAAATGCTTGATCCTACTTCTCTTGTTTATTTATTTACTTATTTATTTTTGACAACTTTGATGTTAAGATGTTTGAAAAAGCGTGGTAACTGAAATTGTTACTTTTATATAGATTTGAGATTCGAATAAAATTCGACAGTTTCAATAAGTTTTGTAGATTTTATGTAGGTTATAATATAGTTACTATATTCCAAAACCTACAAAAAAAAAAAAGTATATTATTATTTTTTTTATTTCTTCTTTCCGTTAATTAAACGTAGAAAAATCAGTTTATTACAACATTTCACGACTTGCAATAAATATTTCATTGAGATCTAAAAGCAAAAATAATTCGTCTAATTTACTCTAAAAAATTACTTTTTCGAGTACAATAAGACGCATACAGTTCTTTTCCCTTTCAAATGCAAATAAAAATTTTAAATCGTTTTTTACGGTTTTTTATGCGTCTCATAAAACTCACGGCTTTTTAAGAAAACCAACTGACAATTGATTGATTAGAGAAAATAAAAGTTATAATTATTTTTGAAGAGACAAAACGAAAAGAAGCATCCATTTAGCAGCAAAAGTTGAAAAATTATTGTAATGACGGGAGTAGTAATAATGATGATAATAATAATAATAATAATAAAAATAATGATGAATAACACTGATAATAACAATAATAATATTCCATAAAACTAATAATTGTAATGATGATGATGATACTAAGTGAATTTTCAAGCGAGTACTAATTTGTGATATCACTTCTTTCTGTTTATTTGTCTTCTTGTTAGCTTTAAAAACTTTCTTAAAATGTCGTCGGCTTTTAAGTATTTATAACTGTTTTATTTATTAACAAAATATGTACAACCATAGTCAATGCAGATGTATAATTTTGAAAGTCTGAAAGCAAATTTAATGTGTCTGCACGCTTAAATTATTAAAAAGTAAGCAATGAACCTCGGAAAAACGTGTACTTTTTTTTTTTCAGCAGAGCATGAATAGAAGCTCCATTTGTAGAAAAAATTCCAGGGAAAAATTTGAACTTAGAGTCTACGTATCAGAGAAAGAATTTTAAGACGTCTGAATCTGTAATATATCTTACTTTATGTTGTTCCAAGCAGCGTGCGGGCTGTATGGCTGCCAGAAAAGGTGGCGTTTTTTCTGCGCATCATTTTTATCGGTAAAAAAAGTGATAATTAAATCATTTTAGGGCAATTGGAAGCTTAAACCTGTCGCAAGAAAGTCATGTAATAGATTAATGGAAAGCTCCATTTTTTTAAGCTTTACATTGATTTTTGAATTTTCATTCTAATATAAGTAGAAGAGAAGTTAGTCATTTGCATTAAAAAAAACTTTTCATTTTTTCGCACTTTTTAAGTTTTTAAACAGATTTGTATTTTCTACAATTTTTAAAGCAGAAATCTAAAACTTAGCAGTATTACTTATTTTGTCATACATGTCTTTCACACCAAATTTTGTTAAAGTTCTGAAATGGGGAGAGCAAAAACATTTTCCTTTTTGATTGATTTGACGTGGAATTGCCCTAATATGATTTAAAAATCACTCTTTTTACTAGTAAATGTGATGTGCAGTGAAAAACTTAACATTTACTGACGGCCAGACTGCCTGCATGCTGCTCGAAAGAGTATAGGGAAAAATATATTAAAGAGCCAGACGTCTTAAAATTCTTAGTTTTTTTTTTTTTTGAAGTTTCCAGCTCTTGGATTATTAGGAAAAACTTTAAACTATATAAAATAGTCTCTACAGAAATTGAAAAAGCAACAGGGACATTTTTAGAAAATTACAGATGGCAACAATAATTGCATTTTGGAAAACCATAATAGATTTAATGTAGCTAAAATGTGTGTAGTAAAGTCTAGATACCTACTTTACCTTTACATTTTTCGAAACATAGTTGAATGTCCAATGCTCCTATTCGTAGAAAAATTGTTTCGAATGGATTCAATTTTTTTCCAGAGCAAGAACATAATTATATGATGTGAAAATAAACATAACTACGGAAAATATAAACCAAAAATAATTATTTTCTTCGTGGTTTACAGTCGAAATCTTGGATTCATCAACTCAAACGTTCCTCAGAAAGACTTTTGAGTTAGAAGTTTAAATAGAAAGCTTAACCAAGCATTCAAAGCACAAAATGGCGCTTTAGAGGCTCAGTTCTTAACAAATTTTAAAAGAACAAATAAATCGCTTTCAATCGAATTTCGTCCGTATGCGTTATTTTCTGCGAAAGTCCAACAAAATAAAGGCGGAAAACAACAAAACCCCCTTTTCTATCGACATGTGGGCACTCACTCTCAATAAAAGGGGACCCAATGTCGTCACCTCCAGGGTCACTGATCAAATTAAGGCGTCCGTAATTAGGGTCGTTCTGTAAGTATTTGCCTGAGAAGAGAGTAATTCGATTGTGAAAAATTAAGGCCCGTGGACTCTCTTCTCATTAGGATAAGAGACTTAGAACTAATTCGTGATAAATTTTCTGCAACTGACTCGAGTCTGTGCAGATGGAATTGAGAAGAATTTTCCCAATGCCATCATTCGGTCTTATTTGGAATAAATTGGATCGATCAAACTGTGCTGTAATTTTTCTGTAAGGAGGTGTCCTAAATATCAGACTTTTTTCGCCATTTTTGACAGCCCTCTTTGTTACAAAGCACCGCACTTTACTTCCAATTTTCTCTCTTTGTTACATGTCACGCTATTTTTTATTAACATTTCTTAGTTAAAAAGAAAATGTCACATTTCTTGTTATTTATTCCCTTACCCTTGCCACAAACTGTCGCAATTTCGCGAACCTCCCCTCCCCTTTAAATTATGACATTACTTGCAAAAAGGCCTTAATGTAACCTGTGTATGAGCCGTTCATTTTAAAAATGGGGCCAGTTTTCGAAAAAAAAAAAAGAAAGAAAAGATAACCGTAATTATACACTGTAAAAAATGAATGTTGTTTTTACAGTAAGCTAATTTTATAGTAATAAACTGTAAAAATTTGTAGTTTTCCAGTAATAAACTGTAAAATTGCTAATTTGACAGTTTATTAACGTGCATTTTACAGTTTTAAATTGGAACCTCCGCTGCCAGTATTATACTGTTGTTTTTACAGAATAATACAACTAAATTTTGCGGCAATAAACTGTAAATTTCTCCCTTTACAGTAAGAAACTAGAAACAGTAAGAAACTAAACCTCATGCCTCATATGGTGTTTTCTTCTCATGCTTGCCTAACAGAGTTTTCATACTTAAAAAAACTTGCAGTACGAATATGGGGGGAATTTTCTCCCACTTATATATTTGCAGTTTTACGTAGGTTAAAACATTCGTCAAAACTATTTTTCAAGAGTTCTTTTATTAAACCACTTTTACAAACTTTTATTTAGTAATTTTAGTAGACTTTAATATTCTGCTTAATTGCCATACAGAGCAGTGGCCTATATATGTTAGAATTTTGGAGGAGGTCTTAGCCCCCCGCCCTCCATAAACACGCACTCACATTTTTTTCCATGTGCAATCAAAAGTTATTAGAGAGAGAAACTCTAATGCCAAATCTGTAATTTTTCAGATTTCGGTTATTTTTTCCGAGTTGATAAAGACAGAAGAAAGGGGAAGGTTGATCTCTCTATGGAACTTTTTTGAAGGTTGAAGTCAATTTAAGGCTGTCTTTGATGATGTTATGGGCCTCGTCTCGGAAACTTTCTGAAAATGAAGTTTTAAATACGCAATACTAAGATATCTTTGATGACGTGAATGGAATAGGATAGATTCAAGGAATGACTCCAAAAAAGTTTTGACACTGAAGCTTCACTTCAGGAAAATGAACTGTTGTTTTTACAGTATAATACTGGCAGCTGAGGTTCCAATTGAAAACTGTAAAATGCACACTAATAAATTCAATTTTAGTTTCTTACTGTAAAGTTAGCAATTTTATAGTTTATTGCCGAAAAATTTAGCTGTATTATACTGTAAAAACAAAAGTATAATAATGGCAGCAGAGGTTCCAGTTTAAAACTGTAAAATGCACGGTAACAAACTGTTAAATTAGTAGTTTTACAGTTTATTACTGCAAAATTAGCAATTTTACAGTTTAATACTGTAGAGGTAGCAATATTACAGTTTATTACTGTAAAATTAGCAATTTTTAGTTGATTACTATAAAATTAGCTATATTATACTGTAAAAACAACATTCATTTTTGCAGTGAATTAGTTTGACTTTTGACTTTTTAGTTTTGACTTCAACTATTCTTCCAGCCAGTCTAAATATCGATTTTAATCTAAATTCAATATTTTTTTTTTGCCGCTTACAAATGATTACAATGAAGGCAGTTACAATTAAAGCGCTTTTGTAAAACTTTGGTGTGTTTGCTTTCCTGAAATGTTTTTTTCTCTTTTTTTGCTTTTTAAAACTTAAATATCCTTTCTAAATGCAAGAATTGTTTTTGGAAGCTTACCTATCAGCACAATGAAGCAAATAACGTTTAAAACTTGGTTATAGAATCCTTTTTCCTTTCTGAGAGTGGTAATTTTTAATTAATTTCACTAAACATTGTGCTAGAAACTTTATAGATACAAATGGTTTGAATTTCACCTAAAATTTTCAAGAACGAAGAATAAATAAATGTATAAAAGAATAAAAAAGTTAATAAATAAATAAATAGATAAGCTGTTTCCGAAGGCTAAGGCAACGATTTTTTTTTCAATAGAAAAAAAATTGTTAATTCCTGCTCTGAAAATTGAGACATAACCAAATGTTCTGATAGGAAAAGAATCGGATTTTGCTCGCTCCCAGTCGTGCAAAAAAAGCATATTTTTCTTTGATGTTCTTCGTTCTCTTTAATTTTTTTTAAAAATAAAAGGCAAAAAGTCAACATTTCAATTTTCGTCGCTAACGCAATTTATGGGGACTGAATCAACAAGCAAGGTTTTAAAATGAAAAGTAAGAGAGACCGTTGAGCTCTTTTTTTTTTTTTTGTTCTTTATTGAGTTCTCATAACCTAGAAACTGTAATATACTGCAACGATTTTTTGCTGCTGCCTGAACGTCCTACGAGTTTTTGTATTACTTTTGTCTTCTCAGGAATATTTTTGAATCTATTATAACTTCATAGTAGGAATTGTCAGATCAAAAATATTTTGTCTTAATGTATTTGAAACAGATGTTTAAAATAGAAGACCCACGTAATCCAGTGTGTAGGATTCTACCTGTAACTCAGGCAATCCTATCCTAACATAAAGAATAGTAACCGGGATTTCTTTTCACTAAAAGTAGCACAAATCTTTTTTTTAGGAAGTGCTACTTATATTACCCATGTTCTTACGTCTCTTGGGGATCCTATAGTATTATTTTCATTGATTAAAAAAGCTTTTGTGCAACGTTGTACTGAAAAAACCGTCTCGTCCTTAATTTTTGCACACCAGTGTATTGAACTGGTTAACCGGCTGATTTTTGTTGCTGATAATCTAGAATCTAAAACAATCCAAAATTTTTTATGAGCGTACTTTCCTTACTTTACACGTACGTTAAGTAATACTTTCCTTAAATTATCACTTTTGCCCAAAGAAAAAGAGAGAGAGAGAGAGAGAAATTCTGCTCTACTCCCAAAGGGAGAGGATATAAATGCCAAATTCGCAGTAAGTTGAGGGTTGATAGAGGGGTTCCAAAAACATTGAGTGAACCATTTAAAAAAAAGGAAATATCAAGGTTCAGTAGTGAAAGTTAAATGCTAATCTATTAAAAACTAATCTGTGCAAATTTTGTTTATGTAAGACACAGCATACATAAAACACGAAAATTTAATTGTAAATAAGAAGTTTCACAAATTGCGCTGAACTTTCGAGTTTTTGCCATTCACTTAATTTTGATCTATTATTAATTCCCGTTTAGCTCGGTTCTATTTTTTTTTATAAAGAACTGTCATATACATAAAAATCAATCACATTTAAATGAAGATTGATTGTTTATTCCTTTGTTCTCTCAAGCTCGACAGGTGTTTTTGTGATTTTATTCGAATTCTGTTTATATTGAATTTTTGTTTTTGTGAAATTTTGATGACCAGTTTTTAAGTCAGTAATTTATATTTCAGTGAAAAATTACGTTTTAAAATGATAGACTGATCAGTGCGAACTAAATGCTTTTTTTTTCTTTTGTTCTTCCCCAAGAGTCAGAGAATTTCTTTGAAAATTTGTGGCTCCGCTACATTGTTATTCATACAATTTACAATATACCTAAAACAGGACAAGTAAAGTGATATTCTTGATTTAAAAATAACAATCACTTTATTGCACTAACTTTAACCACTAGTATATTTAACCCTTTCATTAGAAATCTTAAGCTTTCCGTCCTAGATTGAAGTGCTTTTAGACCCTTCCCACCATTAAAATAATTGCTTGTATTCGATCTGTCCTTAACATTTCCTACCTTTGTACTGTTAGAATTCCATTCAGGTAAAATTTCAAGTAATTGTTGATGATTTGGCTAATGCAGGAAAGTGCAAGCGAACACCAACGATATGATGCCAATATAAAGCAAAAAATTTTACTTTTGATGATTCATTCAATTTGCCCCAAAATGCTATTTTTTTATTCTACGTACATTTTTTGTAACAAAATTTACGTAAGCATAATCGTGACGAAGAGTTTTAAGCCAAAAAACTAATAAAATTTAACTAATAAATAAACTAAACTGTAAAATTGCTACTTTTACAGTTTATTACCATGCATTTTACAGTTTTAAATTGGAACCTCTGCTGACAGTGTTATATTGTTGTTTTTACAGTATAATACTGCTAAATTTTACGGCAATAAACTGTAAAATTTCTAACTTTACAGTAAGAAACTAAAATTGCTAGTTTTACAGTTGATTACTGTGCATTTTACAGTTTTAAATTGGAGCATCGGCTGCCAGTATTATACTGTAAAAACAACAGTTCATTTTTTGAAGTGTAAGTTAGGTTATTCATTATTTCGATGTGTTAATTTTTCATTTTGTCTCACATTTGTATTTTTCTTTATTGAGATACAACGGCGAATTTCTAAGGGGGTGAAGAGCGTGGCCCATCCTCGCTCCTCTTGTTGCCGCCTATGGACTTAGTTTTAACCCTACACTGCATGGTGTTGCCAATTGGCTACATGGACAATTTGTCCTCCTTATGAATAGCAGAATGTAGTCATAAGGCAACTCAATGCATAAAAAGCAAGTATTGGGTATATTTAAAGTAATTATCACCATTTATCCTCCATACATGGCAGCACTGGTCTGTTACATGCTCTTAAATGAATCCATATGGATAGCTTTTAAAATCACTCAAACTGCCATGTTTTGAAATTATTTTTTACAATGAAATATTTTTCTTCGTCTTTTAAAAAAATAACATGAATAAAATAAACATTTATCTTTCGTTTAAGATGCGTTTCACATCAAAATAATTATTTGGAAAAAATCTAGGACATAATACACGTCTGTAGCCATTTGGCAACATTATGCAGTAAGCATCCAGAGAACACTTCGATTCATCTCTATAGTTCATGAAGTATGTGCTTTGTTTATGTTTCGCGCTAGCTTCTTTCTCTTTTTGGAAGGTATAATATAATCATGCGGACCCAAAAGTGGTACTTTCGGCTGTTCTATCGTTTATAAGACCTCGCAATTATCAATGCTTAGTTTATGTTCAACAGCGTGAACAAACAAAAAATCAAGAGGGAAAAGCCTTTAAAACGTGTTCATTTTAGATTTCAGTTAGCACAAACGTTGTGCTTACACGGACAAGTAAAGTCATTAATAATTTTAAAATATAGTTTTGAAAAAAAACTAAAAAATACGCTTTTGCATTGGAATGCGCTGTGATCATCACGGGTTTCCCTCTGATTTTCAAAACTACTGAATATCCGCACTTAAGTTTACATGTACTTATAATACATCAATATGCAATACAGTTTAGCCTTTAGTATTAAAAATAATATTAAATGTATTACTTTTATATTTGCAAAGAACGTAAATTTTGTCTTTTATTCAGAGTTACATACATACATACAAACAAACCCACATGTGAAATTAATAAAAGCATATTAAAAAGAGACCATTAGCTACAGAGGAACTAGTTACAAAACAAAAAAAAAAGAGAAAAGAAAGAAAGCTTGCGCGAGAGAGCCTCCAAAAGACATCAGATTTGACAGAATTGATCATCGGAAAGTACAAGTACATATAAAAAATAATGTAAAATGTCAAAATGTAAAGGATTACAGGAGTACAGTGCACCAAATGTTCAATTCCTCTATTTTTTACAAAAAAGAACTAATTTTAAGACTATCATTTACAATCATTTTTACATGTTAATGCATGGTGTAGCCATTTGGCAACAAAATTATTTTTAATTAGAAAGGGGTGAAAAGTTAGAGTTTAATTTTCTTAAATATTTTTCCATGTTTTCTTATTACATTGACAAACACACATATTTTTTTCTACGAAAAATAAAAAATCATGCAGTGTAGGGTTAACTAGGGTAGCAGAAACTAAGAACAAACAATAATATTCTTGAATTAATAAGTTTTCCTAAACATATCAAACGACCTCTATTAGTTGAGCATGTGATAAATTGATATGTGGCAGTTCGTTAGCGCAAATGGGCATTGAGCGATAACTCAAAGTGAGCCATTTTTATTAAACTAAATAAAATAAAGAAGTGGATGGCAATTAATAATACTAGTGTGCAGTACATTTCAAAAATGTGATGTACTTACAATACTTATTTTTTTTTTTTTTTTTGATAATGATGAATGAAAGTCAAGTAAAAAAAAAAAAAAAAAAAAAAAAAAAAAAAAAAACACGTCTCTCAGGGAAAATTTCAAACATTTGGTTTAAAAATTTGTTTTCAGCCCACTGTTAAAGTATGGTAGATTGTGGATTGTGTACTGTAACCCTTCTTTTTTAGGCAGTGAATTTGTCTACCGTATTGGTTGTTCATTGTATTCTGTGACATAAAACAAAAAGTTAGGCACAAAAAGTTTGAAACTCAAAGAAAAATTGCTTAGGCAGACCGGGTCACGTTTGCGTGGATTTTTTTGAATGAATTTTCTAATTTTTATGTTTTGAATTTGGAAATTTTTGACGTTATGGTCTGAAAAAACAGTTAATAATGTTAAAGTTTGTGCATTCAATTTTTGTCCTGTTTGAGTATTTAAGCGTTAAAAAATAGTTTTAGGTCAATATCTGTTGTGTAAACGTGCCCCGTAACCGAGGCAAGTTTATGCAGTCTCATTTATTGAAAGTTTCACTTACAGAGCGACAGTTTTCATTATTTTTAAATTTAACTTAGTTACGTTACTTCTTTGAACATATTATCTTACCGTCGATAAAATAAAGAACATTTATAATGGGAAGGATAGTCTATAAAATTAAAGAAAAATAGACATGAAGATATCACTATGATTTTAAGCAACTAGAAAGGAATCTTTTACTCAAATTAACCTTAAATGATGATTTGCAAAACTAAATAGCCTGAATATACCGAAAAGGTTTGACACAATACGGTGCAAAAAAGCTTCAAGGGTCCTTTAGGCAGTAAGAACTTGCGTAAACGTGCCCCTTCGACTTGTTCGGATTTATTTTTAACGAGCAACGAAATTTACTAACATTTTTGTTCATACGAGTACTTTTCTCAAACAAAGAAAAAGGTCTGTTCATATTCATATATTAGTTTATTTTTATCTAAGAATAAGCTTCAATAAGTTCAACACAAAATTTACTCAAGTTGTCAGAAAATAGGTTATCCTCTCTACATGCTAGACCAAAGCTCAACAGGAGTTAAAAAAACTTGTGAGAGTACTTGCTAGGGACCATCATCAATCTGGCACGACTTGTGACACACCAATTATAACATTTCGAAAAAAGGGCATTGCGTAAACGTGCCCCGGTCTACCCTATACTGGAAGTGAGGAACTGTTTTTTTTTTCAATGTTATTTTACAGAAAATGTGTTTTATTATTATTATTATAAAAGAAAAAAAATCTTAATAGGGACTCAAAAAGTATTATTAATGTTACAATAATAATCAAGTTAAATTTTACAGATTTCCATTGAATATGAAACGAAACAGAAAAGTATAGTATTTGCCTACCTTAAAGAGCTAGATTCTACGAATTTTTTTTCCAGCATCGTATTCCCCCATGGAGTTTCTCTTTTTAATTTAAATCAAAAACCGCATTTTGATAAAGAAATATTTTTTCGCACCCAAAACCCTCACTGAAATCTAAAAGCGGAATCCCACGATTTAATAAAGCTCATTTACCGGCGCTAATTAGAACACCCTCAATTCCATTCCGAAGCCTGACCCAGAAGCCAAGGTGGCGAAAGTGTCCTCCTCCACATAGAGGCGCCACAAGTAATACGATGCAGATGGAGGAAACTCATTGCTCCGTAGACCATTATTGAGTTTAGTTCCTCTCGGGGTCTAATGTAAACAGAGCGCGGCGAAATTCGATTGAGAAAACCTGTTTTATTTTCCTCCGCTGCCATTTAGGTGGTTGCAGCGTACTCCTTTAACTGTTTATCGTTTAGATTTTATTTTATATATTTCACCTAAATTTATTTCGTAGCACAAGATCCGGTTTTTTTCCCAGAGTACATTGAAAAAAAAAAAAAAAAAACTTTTCTTTTTGGCTAATCTTTTTGCATTTCTGAAAATGCTCTAGTGTGTCTCAAAAAACGCTTTAAAATTACTAATAACTTGTGTCCTTACAATGAGTACAAGTCTTTGTTTTACATCCCTTTATAAATTGAGGACCTGAAAAGGAGCATATTTTCTGCTGTTGAAAGCGGAAAATATGTTTTAAAAATAAATTATGTGCTGGAATATAACTAAAACTACGTTTATTAATCTTTTCTTATGAGGTTCTGGAAGGTACCACTGCAATGGGGTTCTAAGAAAGGACTTGAGTGAGAGAGAGAGAAGACGTGGTCAATCTGTATTTATATAGATTGACAAAAAAAAAAAAAAGGTCCATTGCGCTATGCTATCTGGGATTGGAGCCCCGTAATAAATGCAAGACAAAAAATTTTGCACTTCATTTATTTGCACTATCACTCATTTGCAGACTAACAATAATGCTCCTGGCTGAGAATCTTCCTGCCAAATTACTGCGAGGAGAGTTAGTGGTGGTTGAAACACTTTGAGGAACAACCACTCTCTCCAGTAGAATTCTCATAGCGTAGCTCTCGTCACGTTGATTTACGATACGGCTACCGGGTGTCTTCTAATCAATGCACGATTGCGAGACAGTCAACTTTGGAAGCGATCAGAGAATTGTTCCCTGAGTAACTAAACACACACCAGAAAGTCTGCGTGCACTTAAAAATGTTCTAATTTTGTTTATTACTTTTAATTTTACTCGCGAATGAGTAAGTATTGTCTGTCCGTGAAAGCCGTGTCTAGCACTCGCGAACCTTTCCACTTAAAAAAAGGGTGAAGAGTTGCAAGTGGGAACTATCCGAAGTTTTCAATTTACAACTTGCATTTGTTATGTATTTGACATATTAAACTAAACTATGTATTTGAAATTAGCATTGTTCTACGTTGTTTGATACTGGTCAAAATGTATCTTATTATTCTTCAACTTATGGTTATCTTACATATCACCACAATTTTGCTAAGATTAGAGAAGACCTGACGCATCCGTAAATATGCGGAAGATTTTACCTAAAAAAATCAGACAGTAAAGTGTTTTGAAGATTAATGATGGCGTACCCTCTAGAATTTCCGGATGACCCCTCACTGTAGAGATCTCCGCCATAGAAAGTTATAGAATATGCATAAAACACGTGAAACCAAGCTATAACAACAATGCTGCGAGGAAATGCGCTTTGCGAAGTAAAACTGCGAGTGTTCATTTTATAGACGTTTATGATAGTTTATGTGGAACCGGTTCAAGAAAATCTCCCAGAGATTGAGTGAAAAACTGTGCAAATTATACGCCTGTTACTGTCGGTCCGTGAAAACCGAGCCTAAAAATCGGGGATCATTCCACTTAAAAAAGGGGTGATGGGTTTTGGGTGCGAAATTTCTGAAGTTTTCAATTTAAAACTTGTATTTGCTATCCTTTTGACGCATGCAACTAAACTACGTATTTGTAATAGCATCGTTCTACGTTGTTTGAAGCGGCTCAAAATGCTTCTTATTATTCTTCCCCTTATTATTATCTTAGCTTACACCCCTATTTTGGTATGATCAGAGACGACCTGACGTATGCGTAAATACGCAGAAGGTTTTACCAAGAAGATAAGACAGTATTCAACCATGTGAAGAAATAATAACTGAAAAATAAAAAGAAATACAAGATTTTTATAAGGTTCTCAACTTTAAGTCAGGCACAAGTGCTACCAGAATTTATCAACTGGATGAGAAAGTTTGGCCATAACAGGCCTTTAGTGGATATTGACTGCCATACTATGACGTGCAATATGTATTAAAACGAAGGTACTGAGTGGTTCACTCCCAAGTCCTCTCTCTCCGAGCTCTTAGTACCAGATATTAGATAATATATCGGCTGTCACCGATGGTATCGCTTCCATTATTATATACTTGCTTATTACCCGGCCTTGCCCGATATTGCCTTATATTTAACTTAATTCATGCTAAACGAAACAGGTGAGCCTTAAATTGATAATTCATTGTTAATCGTAATCTTTGTTGGAAAATACTCATATTTAAATGTGTAAAATTTTATCAATTTGTATACTTAAAGTCTTATCTCTATTACTCTACATATTCAAAACTTAAAGAAAAAGGCCATTTTGAGACAAAAAAATGTGAATTTTGAGCTTTTTGGACCTCTTTTAAATTTTAAAACCCCACTTCTGTGAATTCTAGTGCATCAAGGAACTTCTGTGCCACGTTTGATGAAAGTCCGACGAAAACTGGATTTGTATAAGGAACAAACATACATGTATATAAACATCCATCCATTTATATATATATAGATTTGTGTCAGTATTGGGGACTAGTTGACAAACACTTTGACATCGACAAATATCCTCCGAAAATAGAACGCGTTGGGTTTTTTCTTTCATTGATGCCATTTCGAGCTTCTAATGATAGCAACATCTACTTCACGTTGGCTACTACTGAACTCAGCAGAGAGATGAAAAAAAAAAAAAACCTTTCGAGATAGGGTTGATAATAAGAAAAAGTGTTATGAATGAAAAGGAAATACTTTTTTAATGAGTACTTTACTGAATGTTCCGATTTAACTTGCAATACCTTTATGTTCGCAGCCGTTCCTCCTCGATGCATACTTTTTATTGCTAAAATGCTCAAAATGAAGTGCAGTTTTAAGATGTTAATACAAGTAGTTTGAAGCGAAAAAACGAAAAAAAAAAAAAAAAAATCCTGTCAAAAAATACGAACATCCAACTTTTTATTCTGATCCTAGGTCTCCTAACTTATGTTTCGGGAAATCAAGAGCATAAAAAAACAATTTGAATACAAAAAGGTTGAAATGAACACGTCCAATATTTACCGAGATATGAAACGCAGCGTTTTGTGACTTACACCCCTTTACTCTCGCTGTCAATAACACTTTTTGAGGGAAAATATAGCCGTTAACGGAAGTATAACGGCTTCAGTAGAATGACAATCGGTCGTTCTACTGAAAGGGCATATCTCATTTTCTGCACGGGACCTTAAAACTTTGAGCTGGAATATCTCTTCGAGTATCAATTGCAAATCTTTCAGAATTTTTGTGTTGGAATTATTGTTAAAAGGAGATTTTTTTTCCTAAAGATAAATTAAGGGACCTGCAGTCCGTAAGAAAAGTTAGCTTTCGTTTATTTTCACTACTCTTTTTTTCGTGTGAAACTCGTAATAGCCTAACTCTGCTCCTCATTTGAGCATTCTGGCAATTGGAAGTATGCATCTGGGACGAACGCTTGCAAGAAAAAGGTCTTGAAAGTTGAACAGGAATACCGTGTATATCAAAAATCTTTCAATTGGTTGGTAATATCTTAAATGTTTCGCAGTACAGTGAAGACATTTATTTTTAAATTTATGAATATTTCAAATATTTTTTTCTTAATTTTAAATTAAATTAGCAGAAATTAATGTTTCTGGGTTTAGGGCATTATTTTCAGGTTACGTTAGTTATTTATCAATGAGAGAGAGGTAAACTTAAAATAGCATCGCAAAATACTTGTGCAAAAATAATTTTCAATTGCTCTTCTTTTTCTTTTAAACAACGGATCAGTACATCAATTTCATTTATTCAAAATGCTATCCATTCTGAAGTTTCTACTTGAAGTTTTGCACACCAGGCCCGTCATTTAGGGGGCAGAGGGGGGGGGGTCAATTGCCCCCCCCCTGACTTTGAGAAATCAATGTATTTACATATAAGTGGGCGTAGTTTTTGTTGTTTTCTGGTGAAATTGTATTGTGTTTTTACCATTTGCCCCCCCCCCCCCTGGAAAAACTTGAAATGACTGTAAAAAATGAATGTTGTTTTTGCAGTATAATACAGCTAATTTTATAGTAATAAACTGTAAAAATTGCGAATTTTACAGTAATAAACTGTAAAAATGCTAATTTTGCAGTTTATTACTGTACATTTTACAGTTTTAAACTGGAACCTCTGCTGCTAGTATTGTACTGTTGTTTTACAGTATAATGCAGCTAAATTTTACGGCAAAAAACTGTAAAATTGCTTACTTTACACTTCACTCACTCTAGATTCCCCCGTACCTACCGCAACTCGTGGTGTAAACATAATAGGGCCCTGAGGAGCGCTCTGTTCTTTTTGAATCAGACCAAGGGCCGAGCAGACCCTTGGCCCAGCACTCCCAGAGGTATCGTTTCACTTTGAATACTTTGTGACCACGACATTTTTAACGTCCACCAGCCACCATTAATCAAGATGGTGGATCTTTGACCGCCTGAGATCGAACACGGGTCCCTCCGGTCACGAGTCCGATGCCTTGCCGATCGGGTTGCCACGGCCTTGCTTACTTTACAGAAAGATGCTGTAAAATTGCTAGTTTTATACTTTATTACTGCACATTTAACAGTTTTAAATTGAAACCTCGGCTGCCAGAGTTATACTGCAAAAACAACAGTTCATTTTTTTCAGTGTATGGATTTAAGTAATTTCTCTTGATATACTGGTACTCTCTACCAGTAAATACTGGTAGAGATAATCTCGTCCAAGTATTTCAAGTTTCAACATAAATCGGGCAACATTCACACTACGATCAGCTTGAGTCTAAACTGTCACATTGCTTTATATCCTCTTGAAATTATCTATAGAATCCGCTCTGTGTGTGCTATCCGTATGAGCATCGGAGCTTATCTTTCATGATCACTCCGTCGTATCCTATTCATACGGATCAATTAATGACGACCACAGTGAATACAAATGAGCCAGAGAATCTACAAGGCGCAGAAGTACTCATTGTTGATCAAGTCATTGTAAGACCAGAACAGTGTTTTTTTTAAAGAACTGCATCAAGAAACTTATTTTGAAATATTTTTGCCGAAGAAGGCGGTAAAATTTGTATCATTTAAAAAAGGCACACTGCAAAAAATGAACTGTTGTTTTTGCAGCATACTCCCAGCCAAGGTTCCAATTTAAAACTATAAAATGCATACCAATAAACTGTAAAACTAGCAATTTTAGTTTCTTACTGTAAAGCTAGAATTTCTACAGTTTATTGTCGCAAAAGTTAACTTTATTATACTGTAAAAACAACAGTATAATACTGGCAGCAGAGGTTACAGTTTAAAACTTCAAAATGCACGGTAATAAACTGCAAAAATAGTAATTTTACAGTTTATCACTGTAAAATAAGCAATTTTTGCAGTGTATTACCATAAAATTAGCTATATTATGCTGTAAAAACAACATGCATTTTTTTTACAGCGTAGGAAGTATAAAAAAAGGAGTAACGTATGTTTACGTACAGATGGGTGACAAAATAATACGAACACCTGTGAAATATCAAAAATTATTTATTAATGCGCAGTTGGGCCACCCTTTGACTGAATTACAGATTTAATACGACGTGGGATCGATGCATAAAGGTCATTGACAACGTTTAAAGGAATATTAAGCCATTCCTCTTACAGAGAGGCCTCTAATTCTGAAAAATTTGATGGAGGTGGGAATCGGGAACGAAGTTTAGACTCCAAATATTGCCACAAATGTTCAATAATATTTAAGTCCGGAGACTGAGGGAGCCAGGCGAGATGCTCAACTTCATTGTCATGCTCTTCGAACCATGTTTGGACGCACCTGGCGGTGTGGATAGGGGCGTTGTCGCCTTAAAAAATCGGTCGCTCTCATGGGAATACAGTCTGTACAAAAGTATGAACATGATCCGCTAGAACGCTTAGATAGTCATTAGATTTAATTCTCCCATGCAGACGTACTAGTGGCCCAAGACCACGCCAAGAAATCGCACCGCAAACAATAATGGAGCCACCTCCATGTTTCACAGTTGGTAAGAGGCATTCAGGATCAAACGCTTCTTTGGGTGATCTCCAGACATAAACGCGTCCAATGGTCTGAAATAAGGTGAAGGATGATTCATTGGACCATATTACCTGCTGCCACTATTGTGGGGACCAGATTTTGTGACATCTACACCACTGACGGCGCTTGAAAGCATTGGTTGCTGTCACCAAGGGTTTACGAATTGCCACTCACCCATAAATGTTTGCTACATGAAGTTCTCTTTGAACAGTTCTTGTTGAAACGAGGTCCTGAAGATGACTGTTCATGACTGATGTTATCTCGGATAATGATTGCTTGTGTTTTCGAGCTACTACGCGCTTCAAGACACGTCTATCCCTGTCACCAAGCTTTGACTTTCGGCCAATGTTTTGCTTTGAAGACTTCGTTTTACCTCCTTTCATGTATGCTGCCATAACGGCTGATTCAGTACTTCTTGCAAACCCCAAAAGGTTTGCTGTTTCTGTCACCGATGCTCCACTTAAACGCGCCCCAACAATCATCCCTCTTTGGAATGCTGACAGGTCAGACATTTCCCCTTATAAAAGCTAGTTCGATAAACTCATGCAACACAGGTGACTAATGTTGAGAGACTAATAGCTTCCTTTTCACGCTCACCAAGTGGCAGACTTCTGTTGCAGTTGGAGCGGCTGTATTGCAGGTGTGAAATAAGTCACACTTTTTCACAGGTGTTCGTATTATTTTGTCACCCATCTGTAGGTTGCTATTTTTATTTCTAGTATCATAATAGTAAAAACAAATATTTAAGACTTAAATTGATTTAATTGGTTTTAAATCTTTTCTGCAAGAAGAGCGATACACTTTTACATGAGTGTTGACCAATTTTTGAGGCATTTTTCCCAATCAGATTCAAATATTCAAAAACATGCATTTTAAAATCATCAATTGTATCTTCTAGTGCCGAAAACATGTGATCAAGTGATTTATTTTAAATGTTAGTGAATTAAAAAAAAGTCTTTGGGTGGCTAGTCAATTCTGTATGACCCATCAACTCGATGTTTTGACCGGTGAAAAACTCTTTCGTTTGAGGCGATACACGGGAGCTCGCATTGTAGTTATTACGAAAAATTCGCCTCATCTTCTGTTTTTTCCAACTTCTGCAATGTTTTCCAGCAAACAAGTGGCCAGATACCATTTAGAATGGACAGTCCTGTATTCCTATAACACCACTGTGACCACATTACCGGTTATTGCGAAGAAC
>JAXGGA010016130.1:0-27371 GCA_038373865.1 Uloborus plumipes | reverse complement strand
TGGCTCTTCAACAAATAAATGTTTCAAAATATTACCAGTAGCTAGCGATAAAAATTCTACGTAAGTGGCCCGCTTATGAGTTTCGTGTTTGATTTAGTTAAGCCTTCATTCAAAATTCTCATTATCATTTTTATCACTGTTTCATGGCAACCACGTTTTGCAATGCAAGAATGGATTTCATATTTAATCATTTATTAGGCTTAATCGCTTTAAACTTGACTACTTATTAATTGATATCTTTGCTAATTAAAATCGTATAATTATATCAATTTAAACTAATGAAGCCTGAAAAATTACCTATCTATCGGTACCTGGTTCGACTTTCAGGTCATTGGCGTTCAGGAGAAAGAAGCGTGACATAGAAAGATAGTTAGAAAGAAAGATAGTTAGAAAGAAAGATAGTTAGAAAGATACTCAGTTTTTAATATAAGTAGATTTTTCTATGATTTAAAAGTACATTTAAAAAAACTAATTCATAAGAGAGAAATAAAGTAGCAATTTTCAGAGCATGCAGAAATAATTTACTATATATTTCATATCGTACCCAACAAACAAAAGTGCATAAGCTAAATAAAATACATATCTTTAGCAGCTAATTCACTGCTCACTATTATCACCTATTCTTTTTAAGATACATTTAATTGCATATAAACGAAGTGCTACAATTTTCACATCATAAAAAGCTGTTCACCTCAAACAATCTATTGGAAAGGAGCTCTATTATTTTGAGAAATTAAAATACCTTTCCCATTGTGATGATTTATATAATTGGTTAATTTATTTATTTTTATTTGACCCTTTTTCGAATCGTTGTATAATAGCTTCTCTTATTTATTTACAAACGAAATTTAGTAACGAACTGACTTTCCATTTCTCATTGAATTGTTTTCATCATTTCTTTTCTTGCTTTTTTTTTTCAAAATTTCTCACCTTGTCTACATCTAAACATTTTATGCACTATGAAATCAATTTCAATACGAACTGATCTTATTCTTACAATTGTCTTTTGAATTACTTTAGGTCTTAGTATATCAAACATAAATAAATATACACTTTATAACAGATGGAATTAGCTTTGATCTTTGTAGAAAAAACTAAAAAGTCTAACGACGCGGGGAAAAAAATCTGTTACTGGCGACTTTATACTACCGAAATAATCTAATTTTAATCAGATCATCCAGTTTAAGAAATAATCAACTCTTATTTTTCAATCTATAAAATGCTGAAAAGCTAAACATTTGCACGAGAAAAACGTTTCCAGAAAGCGATTATAAAAGGTGAGGAAAATAAAACTAAGTTTTGGATTTTTCGTATTATATCCCTAACTATTTTTGCTCATAATTTCAAAAATCTATTAAGTGGCCAGAGATGTAAAACCTACGATAAACAGAGACTGAAATCTATACGTTTGCAACTGTTTTTTCTACAAATGAAGATGTATTGTCATATTCAACGTTATTTAATAACGGGTAAAAAATGTAATTTGTGCATGTGTTTGTTTTTACTTTACTTTTTTCTGCTTTTATCTTTTCGTTTTGTTTTGTTTTCTTTCTTTCTTTTCATTTCTTTTCTCTTCTTTCTGTTTTTTTTAACTGAATACAATTGTGACAATCCGATTAACTTCAACACTGCAAAAAAAATGAACTGTTATTTTTACAGTATAATACTGGCAGCCGTGGTTCCACTTTAAAACTGTAAAATGCGCATTAATAAACTGTAAAACTAGCAATTTTAGTCTATTATTGCAAAGTTGGAAATTTTATTCCCGTAAATTTAGCTATAATATACTGTAAAAACAACAGTATAATACTGGCAGCAGCGGTTCCAATTTAAAACTGTAAAGTGCACGGTAATAAACTGTAAAATTAGCGATTTTACAGCTAATTGCGGTAAAATTAGCAATTTTACAGTTTAGTACTGTAACATTCATTTTTCACAGTGTAGTGACTATGAAAGGAGTTAAATAACTGTTCTTTGTCCTCGCAAATTATGCCAATGCATGTGCCATTCCATGTGTATGCCATGGACCCACCAATGTAAACTTTTTTTTGGTAGAGAAATATTTTCAATTTAAAACATGCTGGGTTTTTATTGTAGATATCATTATTGATGCATTTTCATCCTTTGTGTTTAACTATTCCAGCCCTCAGATTCAATATTGGCGTAGACTCATGCAGCTTTTATCTTCAACTGGAAAGAAACCTATTTTATTTTAATGAAACGAAACACTCATTACGTTTAATAATAATATATAGCAGTGATAAGCACAAAAGAGTAGTGTCTGCATTATAACTTAAACTGAGGTATTGCTTTTTAAATTTTTCCACCTTCAAGTAGGGGAGAGTGGTAATGAATGGGCCACTTATTGGTTTTGAATTTTTGTAATTTTTTCTAACACTTTGTTTTAACTCTAAATTGGTGTTTTAGTTACTTTACTTATCTGGCTATCTAAAAAAGTCATAAAAGTTGGATTAGCACCTGTCTATAATGAATTATAATAGAAAATAAAAATTTCGAAATTTGGCCCATTCAACCCCACCTATGGGGTTGAATGGGCCATCGAAGGTAATGAATGGGCCACTAAATGAATTCAATGAAAACATGTGGATTTAATCTTTTATTTGCTGAATATGACAAAATAAATGTGGCACTTGACATGATGATACAAAATCATACTGATTTAAAATTACATAAACATCAAAACTGATGCAATTAAAATAAAACGGATGCATACCAATTGTAGCAGAAAAATGACTAAATAATGAGATTGTAAGAAATAAATAACATCAAATATATATAAAGAAATAACAGATAATACCCACTATGATTTAACAAAATTTATATATTTCAAAAATAATATCAAAAATCACTTTCAAAAACTTTATCTTCATTTTCAAACTTGTCAAAATTCAAAAATGTTTTTTAAAATTTACTAGACGTCGGGAATAAGAAATATCTAACTTAAGTTATCAAGAAAGAAAATGAAATTGTACTGTGAGGAATATAATATGAAGGAGAGAGGGGGGCTTTTTCAAGCCACGCACTGCGACCAGAGGTCTATTGTACTATAGGAATATAATACAGATCTGCAAATTATATTTAGAAGTTACTACAAACCTATTTTGACGACAGTAATCTTTATCTATGACAGTCAGTTGTGTTTCATATTAATGCGAAAATCCAAAGAAAAGGAAGAAAAACAATATTTAGGTGGCCCATTCATTACCATGACATAGTGGCCCATTCAGCCCCACCAATACTTTTGGAATACATTTAGGTTTTTTAAGTACATTGAATTTAGATAACATCAAAATACATCTTAAGATTAGTTTATAGATATGGAAAGACTAGCTTATACATATGTATACAGTTAAATACTTGGTACATTTTAGCTAGGAAATGTTTTACTAAAAAGGGAAAAACTTACTTTTCAGTCAGATTCTTGACCATGCCACTCTAGTTTGAAAATGGCTCAGCGCAAACGAATGAAAATTGGATGAGTTTAGTAGAACAAATAGCTACATCTATTGGTGGCATCAAAAAAAAATCATGCAAATACTTTTTCATATTTTGTTAGTGGCCTATTCATCACCATGGCCCATTCATTACCACTCTCCCCTACTTGATTCAAATGCCACTTTTTCTGAAATGTTTTTAAAATATTTCTCGTTACCAAATGACCATAAAACACTGTATTTAGATACATATACTAACCAGGAAAGTACTCGACTTAAGTAATAATGAAAAAAGTTAAAAATGATACCATTCGAAAGAGCAAACTGAAACATGTTTTTGACCCAAAGATCAAGTGCCCTCGTCCCCTCGTTTTCGAGATAAGAGGTCTTAAAGTCGGCCGAAAAGTAGCCAAATTTGAAGACTTGGCAAGAAATTGAAACTACCTCCCGATTCTCCATACCGCTGCTTGCTTGGCATCGCATCGTTTCCATGTTTGGTCATTTGCAAAGAAAGTAAAAGATGTTTTACGTTAACCCTTTACTTGTATGAGTTAAAATAAAGAATGCTGGTCAAGACTATGATGTGGGAAGAGAGTGTTTTATCCAGAGGAGCTAAAACATTACAAAGAAGTTAAAGTTTTAGTTATTTTAAGCTTTTTTACTGAACTAAGTTATATGTGTTAATTATTATATGTTGAAATATATTGCACGTGTTTCTTAATGAATAATTCAGGATAATTAAATAAATAAGTATGAAGAGCAGCTAATATGAGCTCATGTACAAAAAATGAAATAAATAGTCTTTGAGGTAGAAATTAAATTGTCATGGATTATGATATCAGTTATTATTTCAAAAAAAAATCGATACAAGAAATTTCACTATCTGCTCACTCTTAGCAAAAATATTTATTTTTTTAAATTGAAATCGAGAAAAAATAAATAGAAATTTTAAAAAGAAAACGATTAGTAAATGTCAATAGCTGCAAAATTATATCCATATCGGAAATTACATCAAGGGTAGAGGGAAATAGTTATTTTCATTCTTAAAATATACTAATAGAGTGGACATTCATTGTAAAAACCCCTGCTGTTCAAACAGAATTTGTCACTAGCGAAAAGTCTCTGTAACGTAAATTTAAAACATATTGCATGTTAATTTCGAACTGTTTAACAACATTAGTATAACTTTTACTAGTTCTGCTTTATGTTCAACGGGTAGGAAAAAACTAACAAAATTGTAAATCAATACAAGTTTTAGCTTACTTTTCTGAAAAAGTAGAAATTGGTGAAAAAATAATGAAAGACGGAGTGATGCATTGAAAAAAAACCGTTCAAAACAATTGAGTCGAAAAAGCACAATTTAATAAAAATAACTAAATACACAGAGAAATTTAAAATAGGAAAGTTGTGTTTTGAGCTGCGGAAACTGTGTACTTGTCAGTCTATCTATTGGTCAGTTCTGCCCCCCCCTCCCGCAATAGCTTTTGAGTGCATAGTCGGATTCGATTTTTTTTTTCGATCGGAACATCTCAGCGAGGACAGCACACTCCCAAATTAGACTTTTTGATTTTAATAATATTTCATTCGATATATTTTTCCCTATACTTTCTCATAACTTTTGAGGGAATAAGTCCGATTCAATCAAACATTTTTTTTTTCGAAATATCACAGAGAAAACACCTCATTCCTATTTGATTTTTTTATTTGAACAAATTTTCAGTAAATTTGGACCAGTTCAAAAAAAAAACTCCCCCCCCTCCCCCCCGGAGAAAAATTTATCTTTGCATTTTTTACAATTGAAAAATATAATATCACCCCCCCCCCCCATTCATACTACAGAATAGCACGTACACTTAAAAAAAAAGAAAAAAAAAAAAAAAAAAAAAAAAAACAGGACGCTCCGTTGTCACCTCCTGGGCCCCTTAAACAAGGGACGTGCTTTCATCGCAAATAATAAGATAAAATTTAATTTTGATGTTGTTTAAACTTGTTTTTTCTCTTTAAAAAGCTCTCTAGTTTTCACGACACAGGCTTTATACACTAGGTGGCCAAAAGTATCCGGACACTTTCAAAAATTCACATTTTTACATATAGCTCGAGAAATAAGTGATCAATTGTTCTTTAACTTTAGTCATACAAAATATAGGCTTCACCGAACATTTCCAAGTTGAAATTAAATTACCCTTGCATTTGGGGGACGACAAGAAGGGGGTTGAAAGAAAAACCGCTTTTTCAAAAATAGCTCGGAATAAGCTATCAATTTCAGTAATTAATTAGCATACTATGTATAATTACTGTACAAATTTTCATGAACGTACCACTCTTACTTCTGAAGATATGAAACATTTTTGAAAAAACGGCAATTTTATTTGAAGGGTTTTTGCTCATAACACGCAGAGTTTTTGATCAAACCTTATCACAACTTCAGGAAAGATGACAAAATACAAGAGAAAGAACATACTAAAACGGTAAATAAAAATATTAAAAATTCGATGAGATATGAACGTTAAAAGGAAATAATTTTTCACGGCGCATGCGCGAACGACAGAAATTTATAACTACAAAAATATTGTAGCCTGATTTATACTGCATCTTATAAAAAAAGTTCCAGTTGAATATCATGAAAAATGAAAAGATATCAGCGATCTAGTGAGCTGTATTTCATTCATTCGCAGACAATACATAAATAGTGAGGGTCCGTCCACAAAGATCTCTTTTTAAATTAAAGGTTATTGCGTCGTCGTTCAAAACCAACGTTTCAGAGGGTGTCCGGATACTTTTGGAAACCTACGTATAAGGTCTTTTTGGCCGAACAGACGAAATGTGACGACAATGCCGAATATAAACTTTCAAACTGTATACAATTTAACATTGAAAAAAAATGATCGATTGTCACCACACTATTTGTGGACAACCCCTCACTATTTATGTATTGTCTGCGAATAAATGAAATACAGCTCACTAGATCGCTGATATCTTTTTCATTTTTCATGATATTCAACTGGAACTTTTTTTCTAAGATGCAGTATAAATCAGGCTACAATATTTTTGTAGTTATAAATTACTGTCGTTCGCGCATGCGCCGTGAAAAATTATTTCCTTTTAACATTCATATATCATCGAATTTTTAATATTTTTAAAAACCGTTTTAGTATGTTCTTTCTCTTGTATTTTGTCATCTTTCCTGAAGTTGTGATAAGGTTTGATCAAAAACTCTGCGTGTTATGAGCAAAAACCCTTCAAATAAAATTGCCGTTTTTTCAAAAATGTTTCATATCTTCAGAAGTAAGAGTGGTACGTTCATAAAAATTTGTACAGTAATTATACATAGTATGCTAATTAATTACTGAAATTGATAGCTTATTCCGAGCTATTTTCGAAGAGTTATGGTCAAAAAGCGGTTTTTCTTTCAACCCCCTTCTTGTCGTCCCCCAAATGCAAGGGTAATTTAATTTCAACTTGGAAATGTTCGGTGAAGTCTATATTTTGTATGACTAAAATTAAAGAACAATTGATAACTTATTTCTCGAGCTATATGTAAAAATGTGAATTTTTGAAAGTGTCGACTTACGTTAACGTTTCAAAATATATTTTGCATGAGAGCAAAGGTTTACTTTAAAATATTTATCTTCGTTCATTGCATTATATTGTTTTTGCGTAACTATGCCCCCACAGTCATAGAAAAGACAAACTTACAGCGAAAAAGGCTCTAAAACCTACTCAAAAATCTCTGTACATATTTATACTTACAAAGAACATGAGTTTTGTAACGAAGACATTCATAACTTTAAACAATGGCGCCTCCAACTGTGCAGAAATTGCCAGCAAACGTTGGAATGTCCTGAGTGTTAATTGATATTACGATGAAAATGGCAATGATGTAAATGTATGTAAAAGGGTTTAAAATACGTTTTCCGTTCAAATATGTTTTTTTTTCTTTTGTCATGAACTTGTTTGTTGATATTACGTAACGAAATAGTTTGCCTCCGAATGAAAATATCCGAAGATTTTCCCAATGGCAACATAAATTCTCTAATGAATTAGCAATGAAATGGTGCTTCCAGCTGCGAGATTACAAACCCTTCTACATCTTATCTTTCCATAATGATTGGGAAAGTTTGTAACAACATGAATTACGTTGCATCCAAGATAAATGGTATACCAATCACCCATTTATACCATCATTAATCTTATCGGTTCTGTTTCAAGGAAATGCATGTTTACATTTTATTCCATGGAAACAACTGCTGCCGGGCATGCATTCGCCATTACTTTCCTCGGTTCATCCTTTTGGCAATGGATTAGGGTTTCACGAGACAAAGCAAGGTCTGAAGGAAATGGCCAAATGACAACGATTCGTTGAATTCCAAGCGTCTTAATCCATTTTTGGCGTGAGGTGGGTGCTTTCGACAAGTGGGTATAATTCCAGCGTCATAGCTATTAACCCTTTGTGGAAGAAGGCTTAATTGCCAAGTCATCCACTGACATCATCAGATGCTTAACAATAGCAGATTCATGACCAACTTTGCATCTAAGCTGTTAATGGTTGGAGGTCAAGATGGCAAGGGACCTCACAGAAGGGGGGATGACAAGGGACTTGTGAAGAGGGGGGAAGAAGAGGGAGGTGTTATTTTTTCGGCAAGGACGCTGGAATCGACATACTTTTTTTTCTTTTTGCCGACGGTTTTTTTACCTGCGGCCCGTGGTGTGCTATGATTGGATGATGTTGCCGTTAAGTAGATGTTTTCCTATTTTGCTTGAGTTTGAGTATGTATATAAATAAATGTTAAAAGGAAGTTTGGCCATGTTCTTCGAATTGTTCGTTCTGTGTTTTCTTATTTGGATTTGAGGTAAGATCACGACGGCCTTTCAAATTTCTCCTCTTGTAAAGCAATCTAAATCCAGGCATTCAATTTGCATTTAAAAAACTTCATTTCTTTTTTCTCAATCGCCTTACAAACTTATTATTTTTTAATTTAAATGCATTTTATTCAAATAAAAGAGCTTAAATTTGGAATTATTACTTCTGAAATGTCTAAAATTTATGATTTTTAATCCACAATATTTCAAATTTAGTTTGCGACATTATTTTATTTGTTTATTTTTTATTTATTTGTTTATTTGTGTTAAATATCTTGATTTTTCCACTGTTCAATACAGTTGCATATAATTTCGATTAGTTTACTCTTATTTTATATTTATTATACACGTATACTTAATTATTATATTACATCTTTCACATAATTCATATTCATGAAACAAAATCCTTCGCAGTCAGTATTAGTCTAAAATTTAATTAAACCAACAAAACTTGTACAGAAATAAATTTAAATAAGACGAAATACAAAAGTATTATTTTACAAAAGTATTCTTCTTCGCTCATTTGCTCTTTGTTCTCTGAGTATCTATGCGCCTACAAACTTTTGAATAAAAAGAAAACTTGAAGAGAAAAACGCTCTGAAATCAGCTCCAAATCTTAAAAATCAAGTTATTTTAAAGTCGTGAATAATTTGTCTTTTAAATGCGCTAAAACTTAGAATGAAAACACTTTTTTTTTTTTGAAAATTGAATATTCATTTTATTGATAAAAGAAAGTCTTTTTTTTTTTTAAGATAACTTGTTTTTGAATTAAAAAAAAAGTTTTACACGATTTTTTAAACTTTAACCGTTTTTCATGTTTATAGTTTCTAGGTTTGACGTAAAGCCATCGCATAGTTGAAAATTGCACCTAAAAAGTTCTTAATGTGCTTGAAAATTATACTGCTAAATTATAGCTAAAAATTTTAAAAATATTTTTTTTCACTATTATTCATTTTAAATCTGACCTTTCCTTCATATATTAAGCATATGTTACCTCTTTTTTTTTGTTATTGCTCTTGTTCCTTTTTCCTAATATGACGTAACGTTGTTTTGAAAATCTTTTCATAAAGTTTTAGATTTATTTCAACATAACTTTGAAGCATATTATGATCATTTGCACAACTATTTCAACTCCACAAGGTACTTAAAAATACTTCTCTAAAACAGTTTTCTGTGAAATGTTTTAGAGGCATCATACGAAATGTTCTAAAGGTTACATATATCGAAATTTACTTTGCATTTACTCAATTTTTACACTTACTTATTCCATTTTCTCTTTTTTCTAGAAATTGTTGAAAATCAAGGAGCAAGTAGACATTGGATATAAAAGATAAATTAAACCTAAATAGTTACCATGCTTAGAATATCCTTAACAAGTAAGAAATTTTTATTAGATTTGTTTTTTTTTTAATTTTTAAGTTTTCTTTTTCTCTTTTCTTAAAAAATATTATTATATTCACAAATGACTCTGTTAATAATTTTTAAATTTATTTTTCACTGGAGTTAGAGTTGTTGACAGTAAAAATGATGAAAGTTGTATTTAACCGGAAAGTAATGACGTCTTTTTCCCCATTTAAACTCTAAATTTTTAACAAGTTTTTGTTTTTTATCAATGATGAAGTTATCCTCCTTATAAACAACCTTATGCTATCAAATATGGAACTTTAAATTTCAGCTAAGACTTGATTTTAAATTTAAAATTCTGGAGTCACTTTAGGTATCAAATTTTCAAGTTTTTTGTTACATAGCGACCGAAATTAAGGAAAACCAGATCATGAAATAGGGACTGAGTTCACGCCATCAAATGTGAACAAAAAGCTTGGCTCTGAAACCTGATTGTGTAAGAAATTACACTGTTTAAAAAATCCTTTAAAAAGGGTAATGAATTATGGTGGGCTGCCATACACACCATACTCCCTCGACTTTGTATCGTCTGATTGTAATTTATTACGATTGTTATGCGGCAAAAAACTTGAAAAATTCACTGACCAAACATTTTGATTTAAAACCAATTCGGTTTAATCCATCCGAAATTGTAAATCTGCACATTTGACGTTAAAAAAACCTTATAGCGACGCCCAAACACAAAGTTGACAATTTTAAGGAGAAAATACATCGGTAAGAGAAATTATAAAATTGAACAAAAAGGACAAATTTTGAAAGCTTATGCTTCGCTGATCTTTTGCCGTTCGTGTTCCTTTTGTTACTTTATTTTTATTTATAAATATCAATCTACTAGTGCAGTGGTAGTTACTAGAACAGATGTTAGCTATTAGTGGTTTTATCTTAATAACAAAAAGTTGTTAAACACGAAGGTGTATTTTCATCATTAAAGATAAATAAAGCTAGTTAAAAGTTCATTTCTTTTTCAAAAGTTCAATTGTTAGTTGCCGTCTCCCTAACATTGTTTTTTCATTAATTTATGTGTTATTATTATCATTTTTGTTGATTTTTTTTAAATTATTTAGTCCTTTTTGGAGGCATTAAAAAAATTCCACCTCAAAACTAAGTCATTAAATTAGTGTCAAGATATTATACCATTAAACAGCAACAAGTAATATTCCGCGAAAAAGTATATATTAATATTATGTTTTCAGAATTTGTTTTTTAAATGAGATATGTTTTTTTATTTATCGATAGCACATTTTCACCTAAAATATCTCATAGATTTTGGCCATCTCATCTTTCCTTAAAACTTAATTTATATCTTTGTTTAAAAAAAAGTTTTGCTTGGCTACTACCTAGTACGTGATTCTGTAAATGTAGTCTTAATCAAATTCTTATGTTTGTGCTTGGTAATTAAATTATGTCTTAAAACGTAAATTAAGTGTTTAATCAACGTATTTTCCACGTGAAATTTATCTATTATTGCATAGAATATTCTTTTATAGTTTAATAATTTTACATTAAAAACTTGCTTTTCTAATGCTTAGAATATTTATTAATTATGATTTCGTAAATGAGTTTGGCAAAACAAACTCAAATAACACATATTAAAGTACTTTGTTAATTAAAGCGGCTGTCATAAAATACCGTATTGTTCACTGAAGTAAGAGCTGTCCCTTAAATTCAACAACAAATAAATGAAAAATCACGTTGTAGGTATAAATATACTAGTCAGCAGTAAAAATATAACATATATATATTTTTAATTTGACATCAAGAGAACTTGCCACAACAAATTGGCACGACTTTCATATAATGCGACAATAGATATAGAATTTTTAATGCTAGTTCTAATTTAGTTTCCATTCTTTCTTAAGTAGTTCCATTTTATGTTTTGCACGAGTTCAAAATATTGAATCTGAATTCTTCATAGATATTTATGCATATATTGGCGTAGTTCTTTGGACATTATTTATATTTAAATACTTCTACATAAAATGTCAAATAATACAAGTATTTCTTTTTTTTAGTTTTACTTGGAGTGTTGGCGTGTACGTCAGCTTTTCCGAAGCGAGTAAGTACTATAGAAGTACCCTAAATATAACTATTAATTCTGTACCTCTTAACCAGAACGACGTAAGTCCAAAAATGGCGATTTTCACTTTATTAGGGAATTGTATGTAGAATCTTATTCTGCATCGACCCATGAGAACAGTATTCTGTAAAACAAATTCCTTCACAGTTATTTAGCAGCATTAAAAGAGCTCGAATTCTATCCTTTGCACGTATCCGACAATCGTTTTTCCCTTCCCCTGAAAAGGTCCAAAAATGGACTTACGTTAGTCTGGTTCTGAGGTACAGGATTATAACTTTGCCGAAATGTGTGGAAAAAATTAAATTATTGCAATGATGTTAACTCAACTGTTACCCAATGCTTATATTACTCTTCTTTAGTCATGAATTTACGGCCATACCTCACAGACGCAGTTGATTGAACCGAAAAATCTTTATTATTTTTTTAAGAACGCGAGCTTACTTTATGTACTATTTATCAAGCATAAATTTAAGATTTTTTTTTTTTTTTTGAAAATCATTTAATCAGTGCAACATAAGTTACATTGTTAAAATAATTTTTTTTAATGGAGAAACGATGCCAATTTCTACCTTCATGAGAAAGAAAATAAAAATAGGTGATGAATTAACATAACTAGATTAAACTATTAGTTATTGTTTGATTCTATTTCATAAAATTTGTTTTAAAGCAAAGGGAGAAATCAAAGAAATTGCATATATTTTTCTAAATCTTAAAGGATACTAAAAATTTAAACTACTTTTCAATACTTAAAGACATTAAGTTACTTTTAAAAGTAATACAAACTACGTACGATTTGGCTTCTAAAAGTGATAAAGGTATAGCACAACGAAAAGTTATTTGAAAAATGTTTTTAAGAAATTGACTACAAACGTGTATTTCTTCTTAAAAACTTTTTTTTAATTTTTAAAAAGATAATTAAAAATTAAGAAGTTTCATTGAAATAACCAACGAGTAAAAGGGAGTATATTATAAAATTTGTCTTTACGTAAACTCTTATATGGCGGCGCGATATCTTTATACTCTTAGATTTTTCATAAATCACTTAATTCGAATCTTTTTATGTTGAGTATCATTTTTTTAAAAATCAGTAGTTGTATTTTGTGATTTTTTTATATAAGTATTCAAAAGCCAACGTAGTTCCATTGGCTCTGCTTTTAAAAATTTCTCCAGTTTTTTACAGGAAGTAAAATATGCTAGTTTAAAAGAAATCGATAAATTCAAAATCCACAGTATGAATTCCAACTAATTTCAGAATGAAACATATTTTTTTAGAAAGAATATAAAACAGAAACAAATGTTCACGCTTTTTGTTAGAGAGATTTTTATTAAATTTTTGATTTCATGTATCTTTTGTGTGAGCTGACAAAACAATGTACCCTATTCCCAGAAATGATTTTTTCTCCATAAAACTTGACACAGAACTATTTCAGCGCATAGAAAGTACGTTTTACACATGCAAGATAATTCTTCTTTTTTTCATGCGGAACAGTTTTTCTCACTGAGATGTACGTTTTCTTTTTTTGAAGTTTTGACTTTCAAAAGAGGGAAAACTAATTAAACCAACTAAAATGAGCTTGTACATTTGTAATATGAAAAAAAAGCATTAAATAAATAGCAAATTCATGCTTAAAGTATGTTATTTGTAAATAAACCTTTTTTCTGTAAAATTAATTATTTATAATAGCATACTATGTACATATAAGTTAAGTAAAGTCACAAGAAAGATACCTATGCGCTGAAAAATATTTTCAATAAGTTTGTGTACTTTAAAGATATCTTTATATTTTTTAGTCAAAAAGGGCAGCTTACGATCTTCCAGATGGAACCAATTTGCTACTTCAGGAAATCAGATCAACATTTAGCTGCCAAGGAGACGGCTACTATGCCGATGTAGACAACAACTGCCAGATCTTTCACGTTTGCCATGGATATCAAGAGGGCTCACCAAGGTACGTTAATAATAATTGATGCAATACCTAACACTTACCCTTCCAAAAATAAAGTGTTGTTCTTACAGTATATTACTCTGGCAGCAGAGGTTCCAGTTTGAAACTGTAAAATGCACGGCAATAAACTGTAATATTAGCAATTTTGCAGTTTATTACTGTAAAGCAGCAATTCTACATTTTATAACTGTAAAGCAGTAATTTTACAGTTTATTGTTGAATGAAGTGAAAAGGAGGCGCCCCTAAGGCAGCGCAAGCACCGCGACCACAGGTCTATTGTACTAACATACAGTTTATCATTACAATTTTACAATTTTTTACCACAAAATTAGCTGTATTATACTGCAAAATAAACAGTATAATACTGGCAGCAGAGGTTCCAGTTGAAAACTGTAAAATGCATAGTAATAAACTGTAAAATTAACAAATTTTACAGTTCATTACTGTAAAATAGCCATTTTAGTTTATTAGTGTAAAATAAGCAATTTTTTCTGTTTGTTACTTTAAAATTAGTTCTATAATACTGTGAAACCATCTATTTTTTACAGTGTAGGTCTTGAAATTAAACTTACTCCTTCGATGACACAAAAATTTTGCTATGATATAATATTTTGTGCTGAAGCTAAGTAGTTAGTATTTACTTCTCAAAGGACATTGAACGACAGAAAAAAAAAATTTGCAGCACCAAATATTCGTAATCTAAATTTTATGCATATAATCCAGTAATAGATATTACCAACAGAAAAGGTTTTAAACTTTACCACAAAAACAAACCGAATATCAGATTTATTAGTAACATTTCTATCTTGGAATTCACAAAGTTTTGCATATACGAAGAATGTATTTTTAATCCCGAAAGACGTGTATGTTCAATTTATGTTGGTAGTTTTGTGTGTTGTAGCGTTATCATTTTACGCTGAATTTACATCTTATTTCAACACTTATTGTTAAAATATGTGTATGCATGTAAAATGGAGATCAAACATCTTTTTCCAAAATACCAGTTTTTTTTTCTTACTTTCTTTTTTTCACATGTTATAACGCGATCTTTAATGAATTACTCACCATTTTAATATAAATAACAAAGTTATTAATAGCATAATATTAAAGAATGATGAAATTTCCGTAACACAGAAGTTAGAACTTGCCAAATGGTTCAACGGACGCGTTAGGCACATTAGCCATAGTTTTTGTAAAAAAAAAAACTATCAAAATTGATTTTAAAATATTTTGATCAAGCAACTTCAAAATTGTTTGCTTAACTAGGTATATTCTGCATTACGGAACTCTTCTTAGATGAATAACTTCGTAAACTAGTATTTTTATTTAATAATGTATAATTTATATACCGCAAAAAATAAGCTGTTGTTTTTATAGTATAACACTGGCAGCAGAGGTTAAAGTTCAAAACTGTAAGGGCCCTGCTCCACATTGACGTAAAGCAGAAAAACAAAGCAGAAACGTAAAATGGATTAAATGGTGTTCCTATGGAAAGTACCCGGATTTTCGTTTTCTGCCTTCTGTTTCGCGTTTTCCGCTGATGTGGAGCAGGGCCATAAAAGAGCAGTAATAAACTGTAAAACTAGCTATTTTACAATTTATCACTAAAAGTAGTAAGTTTACAGTTTATTAATATAAAACGAGCAATATTACCATAAAATTGCCTGTATTAAATTGTAAAGACAACAGTATAATACTGTCAGCAGAAGTTCCAGTTTAAAATTGTAAAATGCACAGTAATAAACTGTGAAACTAGCAATTTTAGTTTATTATTGCAAAATTACTGTAAAAATTGCTGTATTATACTGTAATAACAGCATCTATTTTTTACAGTGTATTACTTTTAATCGTTAAGGACTAAATTTATTTTTAATATTGTGTGGTGTCAAAAATTTTGTCTGTTTAAAGAAACGTTATGTTTTTATTTAAAGATAAGATATTCCATTTTTATGCACTTTAGTACAAGTATTCATGACTGTATAGTTACGTGCTTCTATAGTCCAAGAGCAATCGTAACTAAGTTATCCTCTCTGCACTTTATTCAAGAAAATATGAGACAATGAGATTTCGATATTTTTGACACAAACCTAATCTAAATAATGAAGTTAATGTTTCCGGTTACAGGCAATGGAGCTTCGCATGTGGAAACCAAACCGTCTTCAACCAACTCACTTTCACTTGCTCGTACCCTGAAGAGTCCATTCCTTGCAACAAAGCACCTGATTTCTTTTACCTGAATGGCAACGTCCAGCAGGGCGATCCAGAGGTGCCTTTCCTCCAGGATCAAGATGTGCAAAATGCAGCAGCCTTCATACCTGGATATAACAACTTGGCAATAGACGAGCCTGCAAGACCAGGAAGAGGATAAAACTGCCAATGGACTTCTTTTTTTCCTGAAGACTACTAGGGACATGATAGGGACTTTCGATTGCTGGACAAGGTGTTGGGTATGGTGTGATGTGCGCTTGATGCTGCTGGTGCTATTTCTCTTTTGTCCAAGTGCTGGATGGCTTTATGCATTTCAAGGCTTATTTGTGTCGCATACCAAAGTGATATTTACATAACTGTTGGTTTTTATTTAATAGACTATTAAAGCTGGTGATAAAGACAGTGTATTGGTTACTTATTAATGCTTCGCTAAAAGAAAAAAACTTTAATTATATTGATACACTTTGTATTTTGATAACATGATAGAGGTTTCTTGAACCATTTTAGAACTTCAGGTTTTTCAACAATAAAAAAATCCTTTTTTTTCTAAACATGGAGTGATGCTATTTTTACAAAAAATTCCACTTAGATGCTATTTATTCTTCGTTTAAAAATTGTTTCGCGTAAAGTTACGAACAAAATATTTTAGAAAACACTTCAAATTCAGTTTTACAGTGTGAAAATATCAAAAGTTATGCGCAAATAATCCTAAGCTTATACTGAAAGAAATAAAAAAGCGAATTGCAATCGGTCTGATAGCTTAAAAAAGGGTTTTAAAATAGTAAAAACTGTCCAATGAAACCAAATGGTAAAAAAATGTTAAACATTATTCTTTCGAAAATCAACACCAATCGCTGCTAAAACCCAATAATTGGAACTAATTTTACATACAAGTGTTTATGGTCCAGTTTATAATTACACTTAATTCAGATTATCTAATCATAGTCATTCTTTAAGAAATTTTCCCTTTTTTCACTTTTAATTTCTTTATATTACTTTTATCTGTTTTTACTCAATTGAAGTTTCAAATTATACCTAAATGATCTGTCTAACATTTTAAAAATCTGTTATAGTTTTTGAAACATTTGAGATGACTTTAAATACTCTTTCAAACAAGCAGCATTGAAAATATCAAAGAAAGCTTTAACATACTTTTTTGAATTCTTTAAGTATTAACTAATCCCACAATAGTTTAACCATCAATACTTGATTGCCACAGTATTGCTAACTCTGGTTCTCAAGGCAAAAATGTTAACACGGCCAGTCTTACAATTGAAGCAATCTAAATTGAAAAGCCAAAATATCTAAAAATAATAAACACAAGTGTATTACAGTTACAAGGATTGCTGTTATTCCTGGAAAGTAAAAGACATGTCATGCAGATTCAAATTGTATATTGCCGATCTCCATTGTAAATTTGAATCTTACAAAGTAAGATATCTTCAAGTGTAATGTCTGTGCAAGAGTAATCCTATACAATCCAAACAAAAATAATTTTAATCATATCTTTTCTTCATACATTCCATGAAAAAATCCAATCAAGACGTGCAAAAACTTTGAAAGCCGCTTCACAATATGCTTTTTTTCTCCCGATAATTTACATCGGTTAATTTTGAAGTCAAGTACTTTCGGCAATTTCGGCTGAAAGTGAAAATTCATCTTTCCCATCGTTTCTTCCCTTTCTCTGCGCAGTAAGTATGTCGGGTCGGTCCTGCGGGGCAAGGTCTCGTGTGGTCATCAGGATTCTGTGCAGCGCCTCACGAAGACATAACCAATATTGGCCAAAACCCGAGGGTTACAGATAAATTATTTAAGTACTTATCGTTTTTAATAACATCAGGAGGCATAGCTCTTGAAGGGAAAAAAACATTATGGTAATTTATCTGCGTTGTCACGGTATCTATCTTTAACTGATCTTTTATCTAACAAACTGAGCATATAAGACTTTACTGCATTAAAGATTTTTATTTGTTGTCTGATTTTAGAAAAAAAAAGCCGTAAAAATTATGTCTTACTGACATAGTTGTACATTAATACCAGGTACTAAGACAAACGTAAAATGGAATTTGTAAGTTAAGAACAGAGTAACTGAAACTCTTGCTTCAAGGGTGGAAAACAATTTTAAACCCAATTTTAAGGAATCCTAAGACTGTTTAAGGAGTGATCTTAAAAGCTGTTTGCGAAAGTACCATATTTCGTTTCATGCTCATGTCCTTAGTTTCACTTCGTAGTCACAAAAATTTCGACATATTTTCTGAGTCTGTAACTGCATATGTGGACTGAACATTTTTTTTTTTTTTTTGTAACACTATTGGGCTTTAAGACATTTTTTTTAAGTCTGAAGTTGTTTGCAATAAAAATGTTAGAACAAAATTTGTAGATTTTTTGTTCCTCGTAGAGACTAGTGGACATTTTACTTCAATTTTACGGAAAAGGAAAATACTCAAATAAAAAGAAGAAAAAGTCAATAAGATAAAATGTGTCAGGGGACATCTGTAAAACAAAATAATTTTTTTTGCTTAATCGGAAAACTCCGAAAACATGTTGGACGTGAATGGTAAACAGACAGACAGGCATTAACTACTATCGTATAGTGTCTGAGTTTCAAGTTATTTAGTTATTTATTCATTTTTAATTAAACATATTTTTCCGTGGTATTTTGATTGAAGTTTGGGCTTTGATTTCCTGCAAATTTAGCTAAAGCGAAAACTTTTGGTTTTACTGATTGAAATATTCAGAAAAATACCCCCCCCCTCCTTCCCTATACACATATATTAACCTTTTCTAATCCATGATTTTAAAGGGGGGTTTCTAATATCAATAAAAAACCAATTCGCATAACGTACATTTTATTTTTATTCCTTAAATTTTTTCTCAAAAACATATACATAATTATATTTTATGATTCACGCTTAATAATGGAAATTTTACGACACATTCAGTGATTTCAGTTAGCATTACACTCATAAAATGTTAAGCAGGCCCCATTTTCTGTATTCATTAATCATAATCATTGCATGTTACATTTTTTCATACAAGTTTAATCAGAAAGACTTTCTTCAAGATTTCTTTGGAGAGATTCATTAAAGTTACGGACAGAAGTATAATTTTGAAATGATCGTACAAGAAATTCTTGAACATTCTTTAAAAAATTATGCATGATTATCTTTTAAATCATGCAAAATAATCAAACGATTTGAAAAATGTATGATTATTTTTTTAATAATAATCAAATCAATCTTGCAAATTTAAAAAATAATGCAAGACTGATGTTTGAATCCTTTTTAAAAATAGCGTTTTGTAAATTTCTTCGTAACATATTCTTTGAGCCTCAAACAAACGATACCCTGCAAAAAAACCTTATTTTAAACAAGATCTCTGAAAACAGGGAATGTCAACCGCTGATCATGTGGAGCAGCACCGGTCCCAATATAACTGAATGTCAAAGATCCTTACCTATATGTCTCATAAAATTCTCCTTGCTTTAATATACCCCAGTCCTATCAATCATATTTGGTAAAACATTCTTGACACTGTAACGTTTAAAACTAAAAAAAAATCACTCTTCTACCACAAAAATTGACCGAGTTATGACGTTTTGAAAAATCAAGATTTTGAAGGATTTCGCATACGGTCCCTTAAGCGATCTCTCGATGACGTCATGAAATAATGCAAAATCTTGATTTTTCAAAACGTCATAACTCGGTCAATTTTTGTGGTAGAGGAGTGATTTTTTTTTAGTTTTAAACGTTACAGTGTCAAGAATGTTTTACTAAATATGATTGATAGGACTGGGGTGCTGTATAAAAATGTAAATTTCGTAACTCTTTCAAAATTTGATTTTTTGAAAAACATTGAATAGACCCAAAATTCCTTTCATAATTTGGAGATTTTTTCCTAAATAAACTATATGCGTATCTCTAACGGTTTAGAAATTAGCTATTGGTCCACGATTGGAGTGGACACCCTGTATATTCTAAAAATTAAACATATTGATTACAAATATTATTGAAATAAAATTTACTTAAATGAACTGACTAATAAAAAATCTAAAAAAAAGAGAAAAAATTCAATACAAATAAGATCCTATAATACGACATTTCTTATATTACTTTCGTCATTACTTTGAATCATTTTTGTGATTTTTCTCAAAGGTTCAGTTACTTATGAAAATAATGGCATGGATTTTTCCGTATCATAACTAGTGTAATTAAGTCACAATAAAAATCTTACAAATAACTTATTGTAACAAAAAACTTTTTTAAATTACTTTTCCTTTCATTTTCTTTTCCTTAAATCTTATTGTTCGCATTATTTTTTGCAAGCTTTCTTCGTCCTTGAATCAAAAATGGTTAAGGAAAGCGTTTTAAGAGCATTTCAAAAACATTGCTGTTATCTTCATTTGAACTATAGGCCTCAGATCAAATTAGAACCTTATCATACAAAACGTTTTTTGTTCACTTTCCGCATTCCATGACAAACACAAAAAGTCAGTCGCTTTTAAAAATTACCCAACGTCATTCTTTATAAAACAATATGCATACATTTCAGGTACCAACCCAGTCTTTAGACAGCTCTCTTCATCAACCTACCACACCATAAAAGCGAAATAAACATTCCCCGTTGCCAACAACTCTCACCTTTTATGAAGCGAGAAATAGTTTAAAAATCAACTTCAAGCACTAGAAGTAAATGTTGGTAGATTTTACGATGTCGTAAATATCATCATAAAAATCCCAATCCACCGTGAAATATTCCATTTAATTTCCAAAATGGGGAAAGAAATCGCTTCCTTGGACGATTGCTACTTTACTAATACCAATCAATCTTGAGTTGCATCACGCACTAAATCAACTTTACGTCCCATGATGAGGTTTTTAATGACAGTAATTGAGTTTTTGTGGGTGCAGCATTGCTTCACACTATATAAGTCAAACGGATATCTTTATTGAACTTTAACCTGTTCAAAGAAAATACAGTATGCATGGACGGCTTGTTTTTCCTTGCACATAACACATTTTCGCACGAAAAGGCACACTTGTCATCAGAAACTGGAAAACTTATCTTCATCACAATATTTCTACAATAAAGATTAAACAAGTTGTTAGGTTTTCAACTCATGCATAATGTATTTCATGGCTTATAAGTAAATCATTCTTTGATACCATCGTATGTGTGACAAAAATATGTTTTACGTTTAGAATAACTGATAGTAAAACTAATTAGGATTTACAAAATTTAGCCGGGGGCGAGTTAAGATGCTTTTCAATTGTCTCATTCGAATGTTCACAATTCAAATATCTATGAGGCACTGCATAATCAGAAGAGTAAAACTCGCTTATAACGAGCACGAAGGAACCGTGATAATTTCTTTACAAATGAGTGCTCGTTAAGTTCGAGAAAAAAGTCACATTGATTCATACACAATTTTTTTTTTCTGTACAATGCAAAAAAAGTTAGTAAATTCGTTTAGAACTGGTTTTTTATCACTTTAAGGTATGAATGTTTTCTAATAGTACTTGTGACCCGAAAAACATTAGTTTCTCCATTTGGGCTCCGAAATAAGTTTAAAGTTTTAATGCATATTAAAAGCTATTGAGTATGTTGAGGTGCGGATTGTTCTGCTTTTGATTCTTTAGTTTTTTCATCTGTTGACATTTTCATAATTTTTTGCTCTTCTGTATTAGCTGGATGAGCTTTAATGTTTTCTGACCATCACTGATGTCCTCAAATATATACTTTTCCAGTACTTCTCAACTCTTCGAAAAAATAATTTACAAAAAAAACATTCGTCGGTCACGTGTTCACAATAATTACGATTCATCAGTGTTGACTCTGCGATGGTAATTAAATTTGCAAAACAAAGATCAAACTAAAATAAGAAGCAATAGATGTTTAATGACTCACAAAAACATGGTACGTTTTTAGTGGAATTGGCTTGTTAAAAGCGGGTTATGATCCTGTAGACTTAACGTAACACCAACCAAATCCTTCTGAGTTTCCTTCTAAATCCGGGTTTTCCTTAAATCCGGGTTCGTTACTAATGAGCTTCACTGCATCAAGTAGTATGTAATTTGCTGAAAGACTATACTATAAATGACAAAGAAAATCATATTTTATCCTGATGCTTTCTGCGAGGCATTAATTTTCTGGATGTGAAGTGATATACAGGGTGTCCACTCCAATCGTGGACCAATAGCTAATTTCTAAACCGTTAGAGATAAGCATATAGTTTATTTAGGAAAAAATCTAAAAAATTATGAAAGGAATTTTGGGTCTATTCAATGTTTTTCAAAAAATCAAATTTTGAAAGAGTTACGAAATTTAAATTTTTATACAGCCCCCCCAGTCCTATCAATCATATTTAGTAAAACATTCTTGACACTGTAACGTTTAAAACTAAAAAAAAATCACTCTTCTACCACAAAAATTGACCGAGTTATGACGTTTTGAAAAATCAAGATTTTGCATTGTTTCATGACGTCATCGAGAGATCGCTTAAGGGACCGTATGCGAAATCCTTCAAAATCTTGATTTTTCAAAACGTCATAACTCGGTCAATTTTTGTGGTAGAAGAGCGATTTTTTTTTAGTTTTAAACGTTACAGTGTCAAGAATGTTTTACTAAATATGATTGATAGGACTGGGGGGCTGTATAAAAATTTAAATTTCGTAACTCTTTCAAAATTTGATTTTTTGAAAAACATTGAATAGACCCAAATTTCCTTTCATAATTTGGAGATTTTTTCCTAAATAAACTATATGCTTATCTCTAACGGTTTAGAAATTAGCTATTGGTCCACAATTGGAGTGGACACCCTGTATAGTAAGAGATTATCAAGCATATTATACAGTAGGGTGGAGTGAAAAAAATGATTTTTTGATTTTCGTCGATAGGTTCCTTTTATTTACTGTGTATGAGAATTAGAAACAATTTTGTAAAATATTTCATTTTTGGGACGGCATCTTTAGTCTGTACATTTGGCTTAATGCTTTGAAATATTTGAATTTTTTTAGATTTTTTCATTTTATTTTTTCAGTATTTAAAATACTGAAAATGAAAATAACTAGTGACGGGTGGTTATTAAATGGAAGAGAAAGGTTTGAAATATATAAATAACTTTTACAAACCATTTTAGAGTATGATTTCAGTCTGAGCATTATACCCAAAGCTTATCAATTTCCCGAAATTTCATTAGTTTTTTCATTTTCAATATTTAAAAATAAACTTGAAAAAACTAAAAAAAAAATCGAAAATTTCAAAAATTTAAGCCAAATGTGCAGACTATAGATGACTTCTCAAAAATGAAATATTTTAGAGTAGTTACTAAACCTCAAACACAGTAAATGAAATGTACCCATTTACGAAAATCTAAATTTAATTTTTTTTTCTCGCCACCCTATTATACAGGGTTATGTTCTGAATAACATTAAGAGTAAGGGCCATGCTCCACATCGACGTAAAGCAGAAAAATTAGGCAGAAGCGTAAAATTTATTCAATGGTGTTCCTATATGGAAAGTACCCGGATTTTCGGTTTCTGCCTTCAGTTTCGATCGCGTTTTACGCTGATGTGGAGCAGGGCCCTAACTGCCAAAACTTACTCAGAAAAGGAAGCATATCATTTTGAATATCTATGAAGATGATTCCTATTTGAATTCAAATTTGCTTTAACACTGCGTTGAGTTTGATTATCCTGATGATATGTCAGTCCGAACCTCCTTCCTGCTCCCAATTGAAATAAGTTCCTATCATTGAGGAAAAAGACTACATTATTTGGGCAGAAAGAACAATAAATTGTCATCTTTAGAAATGAGATTTCAATTTTACTTTTTATTACTTTACTTATTTATTTTCTATTGTATTAAAATATTTAGAAGCAAAATTAATATTCACCGACAGAAAAATGAAGACGAGTGTAATATACTATTTTGGCAGTTTAATCACTAATTAGCGGGAAAACTCGAGCAGGGTCCTGAGTTACCAGAGTCACTTAAAATATTCTTTTTTCGAGTGTGTAATATGAACTCGAACTTCTGTTGCTACATTTATAAATGTTTTCTTCCATGACAACCTGCAGTATCTGGTGCTTTTAATTTATTGATAAACCACATTCAATTTTCGGATGGCCATTTTCGATTGGAGGTCAAATGCAACTGGAGGCCAAATTCAAAAAAGAAAATTTCTTGTACAAAATTTTAACAGTTTACTTGCAAGTTTTATTTTAAATACGTCTATGATAAATACATCTATGTTAAATATAATATGGGTATGTATTAAGTCCCTTTTCAGTGGTTTTTTCTTTCTTTTGTGTTTTCTTTTTTAATACTGTTAAGTTTTGCTGATTTTTTTTTTTTTTTTAATAATTTGTAAATAAAAATATCTCTTTTACAAATTGACTGTGATCTTTTGTTAACCCATTTATAACCAAGTTTATTTTAACAATTTTTTTCAATTTTTATCTGCTTAAAACTCTTATGTAGAATGATTTACATACATTTTAGGCTTAAAATAGTTCGCCGTTGCCATATTTATTAAGTTATTTAACATCCTGTTTGTGGGATATTCTGCAGATATGTGAGCAAAATACGACCTTACTTGACTTTTCTTTTGCAAAGTAACCTTACAGAAGGCATCTAAGATCAATGTTAAGCAAATCATTTCAAAATAGTTTAATTTTATATAAAATAAGTTCGCAAAAAAACTTACTTTATGTGGCTACCCATGCTGGATCGTTGCTTGACTGATTTGTCTGAAAATAGCTGTCAATAAACAAACTCTGATGTCCAAATAGTGGCTCTAACTAGTTTTCTCAAGAAGAAGGACTATTTAACTTGTGAAAAACAGCTTTAGTAAAATAATATACCCATTACAGGTTTTTGTATACCGTAACTAACAAACGTCCCGTTTTTAGGCTACTGGGCATAAATGGGTTAAAATTTGTATTTATTACATGAATGAAGCAAAAACTAATAGATGGGGTCATACAAGTATTGTATCCCACGCAACACTTTATGTGCTGTTTAGAACGAAAGCTAAAACGAAACCTCGCAAAATAAAAGAATGCTTAGTACTTTCCTCTCATGCACATTTTTCGCTCTTCTCATGGAGTACTTTGTAACACATCATTATAGCACAGCATAACAATGTTTGCATTGTTACTTCCTCTAGTCAATATTCGCTTCAAGCAAATATTCCACATGCTTCTCCGCTTTTAATGGTTTTAGTGAACTTTTAGGAAGAAAAGAATGCTGTTTTTAAGCAATTAACCTGTTCCGAGCGCAACTTTGTTAATATCACTTAATAAGATAATCACAGACAGGAAAGATCATAGGCCACGAAAAATTCGACAACCACAAATTAGGAATAATCGTTGAACGCGAGCATTCGATTTTTGTGGGTCACGGGGTGGGTTGCCTCGTGAAGACAGCTTTTGCAATGTATTGGAAGACGATATTGTTCTTAAAGGCTGATTTCAGGCTTTTAACTGCTCACTGTTGAATAAAAATAAATTAAGTTGATGTTTCTTGCTTATAAATACTTGCTGCATGTAAACATTTATTATTTGAGAAATATGAACAATACAAACCCACGGTTTGGTCGTTTTACTTTAAATTGTGGGGTTATAGTATCCTTATAAAAATTTTATGAAATTTAAGCAAAGTAAATATTCAAAAAAAAAAAAGTTGCGAGCATCAATAATTTATTTTCAAAGAATAAAAATATCGCCTTTTTTAAAAGATTATTTTTAAAAAACAAAAAATTAAGCATGAAAAAACATCTTAACACTGTTGTACTTTTGAATATATTTTCAAAATTTTCCATAAAAATAGACATATGTGTATTCATTTGCTCATGTGTTTATAGTAAATATTTTTTTATCTATTATGTTATTGAAAAAAAATCATCTTTTCTCTTTAACATGCTCTAAAAGCTTCAGTTATTTCAAAAATAGCTATCTAATGCACTGCTTTATTAAATGCATCATACGTAGCGCAAAAAATATTACTTCAAAGTCGTAACTTCAACAATAAAAAAGGATTTGGGTTTTCAAAAACTATATGAAAAAATGAAAAAGAAAACATTTTAAAGTTATGTTTTGCATTTGCTGACAACGTCGCCATCTAAAACCTCTTACAGCTTTTTAAATAATTGAGCCAGAATAGGCCCGTCATTTAGGAAGGTCAGGGGGGGTCAATAATGCCCTCCCCCCCGACTTTGAGAAATCAATGTATTAACAAAAAGTGGGGTTGGTTTTTGATGTTTTCCGATAAAATTGCATTGTATTTGGACACTTTGCCCCCCCCCCCCTCCTTGGAAAAACTTGAAATGACAGCCCTGAGCCAGCACGACTAAACTTTTTCCACGTGTTTAAAATATGCTTACATTTTAAAAGAAGCAATAAAAATTCATATCATGCTAATTTTTAAGTAAAAAAAATTAATAAGCGCTACTGAACTTCGAACATATGGAACGCAAAAAATATGCGCACATCTTTTACACGCATGCTTTCCTTAGAATCAATGTATAATATTTAAACAGCTCTAATGTTGTGAGAATGCATAACATGATGAGGTAAGAGAATGTGCTGCAAATGAAATCCTTAACATTTAAAAAAGTTTTATATTTTAAGTAAATTTTTAAACTTTTACAATTCAGCTATTTTTCAGCACTAAAAAATAGATGTTGTTTTTACAGTATAATAAATACAGCTAATTGTACACTAACAAACTGTAAAAATTGCGAATTTTATGGCAAAAATAAACGGTAAAATTGCTGCTTTAAAGTAATATACTGTAAATTGCTAATTGAAGTTTATTACAAACTGGAACTTCTGCTGCCACTATTATACTGTTGTTTTTACAGTATTATGCAGCTACTTTGGATTTAACGCCTCTTTAAAATTGAAAAAAGCTGACAAATAAGTTTAAATTCAACAATTTTTCAACTAATTTAAAGTTATATCATAAACATAAATTCTGGGTTTAAACAAAGTTACATATATGTCTTATTATATACTTCAAAGGTTAATGAAAATAATAATTTTCAAAATTTAGCCAAAGGTTCCTTATATAAATCCACAGCTTATTCGTTGGATATTTACTAAATTTGGCACAGATATCCTTTGGTAGTCAAGAATTAACATAGAAAAGGACCTAATAGAAGATTTTCATCATACAAATCCTCAGTTTCTGCTAAATTTGAAACATAGGCCCTTTGAAAGGAAGTCACATAAAGAGTTTTTGCCCTTGTATGGGAGACGAAATACTTTCTTAATGAGTTTTAAGTTATTAATTCAGTTTATGCCAGATCTTTGCCAAATTTGGCGCAGAGGTATTTGGAGACTCAAGAATTCGCATAGAGGAATTCCTATCAAAAAACATGTGAAACGGAATTATTTACGCCTATTAAGAACAATGACT
>JAXGGA010016129.1:0-27381 GCA_038373865.1 Uloborus plumipes | reverse complement strand
ATATTTAAATCTATGATGGAGTTTTAGGGGGAGTTAAACAAACGTATATTTACCTTTAAAAGCGGTCATTTTGATGACGTCATTACAGGTGGGCCCTTGACCTCAGAAAGAAAAATTAAATATTTCTAAATAGCTATTTTAAAGAGCTTTCAGATGATACCTTTGAGTTTTGCAATATTTTAATCTATGATGGAGTTTAAGCAATTAAACGAACGTATTTACCTGTAAAAGCCGGCCATCTTGATGACGTCATCACGGGAGTTCACGACCCTGATCAAGTGTCTCCCGACGGTTTTTTGTTCTTATATATGTACCTAAGCTCTGTACCAAATTTCACACTGGTATCCGGAAGTGAAATATTTAGGCTGTTTTTGTCGCTAACTCCACAGACTAAACACAGAAGATGCTTGCCTGGTAATAGCTCTTTAGACAACAGCGCTCGAGAAGTAAGTGAATTGTTCAGTTATGTATTATCCATTCCACCAACTGCACTAGTTGACCGTAGAACTCAGAAAATGAGAAAAACAGATAAATCTTTATTGGTAAAGTCATTAGATACCTTGAATGTCAATACGATACATTTGGTTTAGAGTATTTCCTACGTTCTTGATGCAGGTGTATTAGTTCACCCATTACCATGGTCCGCTTCTGCAACATTTAAAGATGTTATAAGTCAACATGAAGCGTATGTACATATAAGATATAGAAAAGTGACTGTAGTATTAGATGGGTATAAGAAACCCAACATAAAAGATCTGGCGCACAGATTACGCACGAAGAAATCAACAGTTAAAGTAATATTTGAAGAAAATTCACCTATAGTTTGAAAAAAAAGAAGACAAATTTATTTCCAATTCTGTAAATAAACAACGTTTCATCAACATACTGGAGAGTTGTTTTGAAAGGCGATGCCGATTCAAGCAGAAGGTGGCGCAGACACGGTGATCGTTAAAGAAGCTGTAAAACTAGCCCAGAAACATGTGAGCCCAGAAACAGTAGTTGCGGATGATACAGATATTTTAATTCTTTTACTGTATCATTCATCTAAGAATATTTTAATGAAGTCTGGCCACACAGTTCGATAAAGTTCGTGATTTTCAAGCCATTCAAATCGGAGAGAAGCTTGCAAAGCTTTACCTTTTGTTCACGCATGGACACGGTGTGAAACCACCAGTGCATTATATGGCAAAAGTAAACCCTCTTTTTTCAAAATTTTCATGAGATCTGATAGTGTAAGCGATTAGGATTGTCTTTTTATGATTTTACATTGGAAGATGTTACGATGGAATATTTGGCCGAAATGTGTTGTAAAATAATTTTCTCGCTATATGGAAGTAACATCGACACAGACCACTTAAATGCATATCCCTACATTCACTAAGTTAGGAAAATGGCTTCAGGCTAAAATGAATTTGACATTGCTCGTTGTCTCCAACAATGTTTTGTTGGAAAAACCTTGAATCACTAACTCTTAATCCCAGACAAAGGTGATGGCAATTGATCAATGGAGAATTTCAACCGATATCCACAGACTTGATCCCAGCAACACATAAACTCTTGAACAGAATTAGAACAATATAACACTGCAAAATGTACATGTTGTCAATATAGACTTCCATGCTTGTTGGTTTGTAGAAACTGTTGTTTAAAGAACCGCGCAAACGCAGGGGACATTTTGGATTTGAATAATGAAGATGATATTTCATTTTAATGGATATAAATATTTTATTTTATGAAAAATTCTTTAATTACATGATTTTTTTTAATTACAGAAATCATTTTTTTAATCATCCAATTGAATGTTTAAAGAACATGTATTATTTAATTGTAATAAAGGTGAGCTTGAAGGCAAAGTTATTCACGGTTTTTAAGCCTCTTAGATCAATAAATGATGTTTTTGACACAAAAAAGAATTCAGTGTTTTGATCCCCATTTAGTTATTTTTTTTTATTAGTCTAAACCAAAATCATTACCACCAACCTTAACATTAGAAAAATTATTAAAAATCAATATGAGATATATGAGTCGCAAAAGAACAAGAAAACAGTGATGATGAAAAAGAATCAGACCATGAAATTGATGAAAAGCTTGCTTCCATTTCTTGCAAAAACTGTCAAAACTGCGTTATTTGCTGTTATAAAGTACTCATTAAGTACAACTTGCTCAAAAATTGTTATTCAGCTTTAACTACTGCATATCAATATTTGTTAACTCTACCTATTACTCAAGTGGCTTGCGAAAGAAGTTTCTCCAGTTTAAAGCTCATAAAAACTAGCATACGTAATACTTTAGCTGATGAACGGGTGGAGTCATTTATATAATTTAACTATATATATATAAATTGCAATGAATCCAGGTTCTTGAATCGCATTCGCATACACTACATTGACAACCACATATTTATGTAATGGTACAAATATTCAGCTCTTAATTTTCAATGGTTTCTCTGAAAAATGTTGGCAAAATGTAGATAAACATCATTTCACCTATAGTTTTTGCACCGACTTCAAAACTTATGTTTAAATGTAGTGTCGATGATGTTCAAAGAATAAAATTATTTTTTACTTTTTAGAGCACTTGCCGAGTGAAGTTCCGAAGTCGGTTCAATTTTTTTTCCAAAAATATTTTATTTTATTCTTTTTAGTGTAAATGTACATATGAAATAAGGTAATGTTTCCATTACAAAACTTCACCTAATTTGCTTAAGCAAATGCTTCATAAAATAAACTATGTAAGGAAAAAAAAGAAAGAAAGTATCAACCCGTCTAAAATTTTAAACGATTGACACTAAAAAATAATCCTTGTTATTCTCTGGTATTTATTTGTGTACTAGTTTAATCAAAGGCTAAATATTAACTGCTTTTCAACTAATTTATATTTCAAAACAACACTAGATGCTGGCGGTTCATAAAATTTTACGACGTATTACGTACGTGGCACGCTAATGAGTTTCATGTTTGCTTCAGTCAAGCCTTCATTCAAAATTTTCATTATCATTATAATAACTGTTTCATGTCAATCACGTTTTGTAACAATGTATTTCATATTTAATCATTTAGGACAAATCGCTTTAAATTTGAGCAAAAATTTGGAGATTTTCCTCACTTTCTTCAGAATTCCTTTATCAAAACTTATGTAAATTAAGACTAATAAAACCTGAAATATTACGAATCAATTAGTACCTGGTACGACTTTCAGTTCGTTGGAGTTAAGGAGAAAACAGCAGGACATAGAAAGATACTCGGTTTAAATTTTTCAAAAAGACCATAGAAATGAATTTCATTATGCAATCCAGAGAAGCCTGGCGTTCAAAATGGTCATTATTACGATTACTGTGATCCCAATTTCTTTTTCGAAAGATTTCTGCAGGTTCCCGTTATCGAACCCGGACCACGAGAGGATGGGATCAATCGGAAAGAAAGACCTTTCTAACAAAAAAAGAATTTTTGAAATCGGTCCAGGCATCTTCGAGTAATCTTGTAACATACCGAAAAAAAAAAAAAAATTCTCCGACGAATTGTATAACCTCCTCCTTTGTTGAAGTCGGTTAATTAAATCAGAAACTGTACGTTTTAAAACATGTGATCGTCATGTTATTAGTTTCTAAAAAATATGCTAATAACGGATTTACTTTCAGTAGGGGAGGGGGGGTTCTTTTCTGCATAAATGTGAATTTAAAGATCGATTAGTGTTAAATTTCTAACTCTCCCCGTTTTCACATAATTATATTTTACTCCAGTTAAGGTCTCAAATATATACGAAACAACATAGCTTTATTTCAATCCCGTGTATATATTCAGTTGAGTGTAAGAAATTTCAAAATCAATGTTTTCCTTCAAGCTTTTGAAATATACGTTAAAAATTGATTTACTTTCCATGCATCAAAAGATTTTGTACAAATGATTATGAAGTGCCAGATCAGTGTTCAAGTTCCATTAGTTGATCTTTGTCACAATTTTTCTTACGAGAAGCAGTACGCGATCGAATGCGTAGTAATAGTGTACCATTATTTCAATGTTCAATTACTTATTTATATTTATGTATAATCAGAGTAGCTGTAAATTAAAAATTTGTAGTAGTAAATTTTTGAATTTGTATACGCATAGTGGTTTTATATTAAATAGAAAAAAAAATGTTTGGTTTGTGTAAACTTGTATGTTTATCATTGAAATTTTTAAATGTAAAAGAAAGCATAGTTTTGAATTAAAATTTACGAACATTATACATACATATATATATATATATATATATATATATATATATATATATATATATATATATATATATATATATATATCTCAGGGGCCGGTCTGTGATAATTGCCCGGGCCGGTGCGGGGTGCTCCATCCGCGGCTGTACTTAAGGTTTGAAAAACAAATCAAATATGTATATATATATATATATATATATATATATATATATATATATATATATATTATATATATATATATATACGAGGGCTGTCTGAAAAGTTTCCGACCTAACATAGATAAAATATTTTTATCGTCCAAACTGGCTGTTACTTTTTGACATAGTCTCCTTGTAAGTCCACACACATCATCCAGTAATGCTCCCATTCTTTTAACCCATCCAGAAGTAATGATGATGTGTCCTCAAAAAAGCTATTGACAAAATTTATAACCACCTCATTAGAAGAAAACCTTTGTCCTCCAAGTGCTTCTTTCAGCTTAGTGACCAAAAAGGGGTCGCTTGGGGCCAGGTCTGGTGAGTAGGGTGGGTATTCAACGATTTCGAGTCCTAACTCGTGAATTTTGGCCATTGAAACCACTGAAGTGTGAGCAGGAGCATTTTCTTGGTGAAAAAGAACTTTTTTCTTTTCAAATGCGGCCGTTTTTTTTCGATTTCCTCGTTCAATTTGTCAAGGAGAGTAGAATAGTGTGCTCCTGTTATGGCTTTTCCCATTTTAAGGTAGTCAATAAGTATCACTCCATGGCTATCCCAGAAAACGGTCGGCATCACTTTTCCTGCAGAAGGAACTGTTTTGGCTTGTTTTGGAGCTGTTCTCACTCTGCAGTCCATTGTTTTAACTGCATTTTTGTTTCTGGAGTGTACTGATGAATCCAGGTTTGATCCACAGTGATAAGTCATCAGAAAAACTCTGGTTCATTGTGCCAGAAGTGCGCTGCAAATGTTCATTCGGACACGTTTCTGGTCAAATTGAGCAAACGCGGCAATCAAAGTGCAGCCTGCTTCCGTGTGCTTAATTTCTCATTTAAAATATAGCATGCGCATTCCTTAGAGATATTCATAGATTCTTCTATATATCTCACCTTCAATCTGCGTCATCCAGCACCATTTGATGAGCTTTAGCAATGTGTTCATCAGTGGTAGCAGTTTTGGATCGACCTGAGCGTTCATAAACACTCAAGCTGGTACGACCACGTTTAAATTCCGGTACCAAAAATTTTACTATTGTAGACGATGGTGCAGAGTCCCCATACACAGAGCCCAACTCCTTTTTAATTTGTGCAGGCATATTTCCTTTTTAAAACAAGTATCGAATCAAAGCTTGATTTTCCATTTTCAAAAAAACTGTTGGAGCAACTCACTAGTATGGCTGTCACGCATACAATTTGAACTGAAAATAGCCAAAATTACGGTTTCAATTTTCCAAAAGACTCCTTAATAAGAACATCTCCCTTTGTTTCATAAGTTTTGCCCTTTTCATATCGAGGTCGGAAACTTTTCAGACAGCCCTCGTATATATAATATACTATTCTGAATTTCTTTCTTTTATTATTTTTTCTTTCAATGAAATACTGTTGTTGAACAATTTCAACTACAAAAATGGTGCAAAATACAAAATAACAAAAGTAGAAAATTCGAGCTGACTCAAAATTCTAAAAATACTTTTGATGTGTGAAAACTGCTGTTGCACATTTTGACGTCATGGGAAAATTGCATATGATATGTAAAAAATAAATAAAATAAAATATTGATGACAATGATGGAGATGAATACTAATACTAATGCTACTATTAATAATAATATAATATAACATATTGTATTAATAATAATATAATAATAATACAATAATAATAATAATATAATAATAATAATAATAATAATAATAATAATAATAATAATAATAATAATAATAATAATAATAATAATACAAAAATGTGATAATAATAATAATACAAAAATGTAATAATAATAATAATAGAAAAATGTAATAATAATAATAATAATATTAACGATCATATAATAGTAATAAAGACAGAAAGAGTATCTAAAACGTTCTCAACTGGAATGCCATAAGCAAATTGCTGAAAATAAGAAAGTAATAATAATTCCTCATCATAAGCACATCATAATATTTTCATAGTAATAATCGTTTCATTTTTTTCTACGATGCTAAATTTTAATTTAAAATAAAAAGTGGAAAATACTCTTGACTAAATGTTTCATACTTATTTCAGGTTTCAATTCATGAACTACGCTTGAAGAGGGACGTTAAAGTTATCTCATCATAAATACATCCACTGTAAAAAATGAATGTTGTTTTTACGGTATAAACAGCTATAGTAATAAACTGTAAAAATTGCTAATTTTACAGTTTTGCTAACTTTACAGTATAAACTGTAAAATTGCTAACTTTACAGTATAAACTGTAAAATTACTAATTTTACAGTTTATTACAGTGCGTTTTATAGTTTTAAGCTAGAACTTCTGCTGCCAGGATTATACTTTCATTTTTACAGTTTAATACAGCGAAATTTTATTGCAATAAATTGTAAAAATTTTAACTTTACAGTAAGAAACTAAAATTGCCAGTTTTACAGATTTTAACTGTGCATTATTCAGTTTTAAATTGGAACCTCGGCTGCCAGTATTACACTGTAAGATCAGTAGTTCATTTTTTTGCAGTGTCGTAATATTTTTGTTTCTCATTTCTTTTCTACGATGCTAAGTTTTAAATTAAAATACAAAGGGTGAAATTACTGTTCACTAAATATTTCACACTTTTTTCCAATTTTTAATTCATTAACTACGCTTGTTGAGGCATTAAAAATATCTTATTAGAAGCACATCATAATATTTTTTCACTTTTTCAACCTCGAAACTAAATTTTCATTTAAAATATCAAGCTTGAAAATACTCATGACTGAATGTTTCATACTTGTTTCTGATTTTCGATGCCAGAACTACGCTTGTAGAAGCGTTTAAAAATATCGCATCATTGATCATTGGCACATCATAATATTTTCTCGAAAAAGCATACCCTACATTAAGCCCATAGCAATTTGCATAAGCTTGGAAGCTCAAGCTTTTGTAGTTACTCATTCAATGAAAACATAAAAAGATGGTACGTTTCATGTTAATTCTATTGCTTTCTTTAAACTCATTAAAACGGGTACGTCTAAATTCTGCTGCACCCGTGGAATAACTCCTTCGAAGCAAAATTTTGGGCATAGCCTGGGAGTGGTTGTTACTTAGTATTCTTTGATAGTGTATCAGAACCAGCTTAGATTGTACACCATTCAAAAGAAATCTGGCTGCACGGAAACTCAATGCATTATTTATGAATTCTACACCGCTTTATATGGATATATGCAAGGGGGAACGTCTTTAACCACTTTTTTTTTTTGAGCTGTTCTGTGTCAGGTGTGCAAAATGGCTTCTGTCGCCAGACGTACGTTATGTTCTAATGTCAAGGTTGCGATTTAATTAATCAAACATTCTTTTGCGCAAAAGTATCCATGCGACATACTTCGTGCTCTGTGCATGTTATTCAATGAAAATGGATGCTGTTGCACGACACTGAGCTTTTTTTTTTTTTCCAATCCATTCTTATTTTTAATCTCAGTACTACTTATTCAGACTTAACAGTAATTACGTGCTGTTGTTTAAGATTAATACGTTAATTCTTGCAGTGATTAATAAGCCTGATTTCAGAATAGGATGGGACGGTATTTTAATGGACTCACTCAAATATACATGAAAATCCTATTTAGATAAGCTTTAAGCAATTAGTCTCGGTTGGGTCCAAATTGCCTGACTTCAAGATTTTGCTTGATTTTCTTCCCTTTCTTTTCAACTACCTGTTGCTCTCGGCTTTTTTATACTTTTTTAATGCAATATGATAATCCATAGAGAGGGGAAAAATTTATTGAAGAGAAAAAGCCCTGTTCTAGATGTGGCCAATCATTTCCCAAGTAGCATCAACTCATCGGATTTTGCTCGGCCGATCAACTAACTCCTCGTAAACTGATCCCGTAACGCACGACGACATTGTTCCGATCAGTATCCGAGCACGGTTTTCGATGAGCTACTTTACGAGCGATACTTGTCAATCGATGAAAGTGATAATCCATCGGAAATATATCCTCCGATCATTTCCCGATGAAAATAAGATGAGCTATATTCCATCGAAAATGATATCCTTCCGATCACTTTCCCGATGAAAATAAGATGAGCTATATTCCATCGAAAAATGATATCCTTCCGATCAAATTTCCGATGAAAATTAACCGAGCTATGTGTTATTGGAAAACTATGTACTTCCAATCAAATTTCCTGATGAAAATATGCCAAGCTACAGATTTCATCAGAAAGAGGTCGTAAAGATCAAATTTTCTGATGAAAATTTTCCCAATCTCAAATTTTTGTTAAATATGCAGTGTTGGTCTCATTATTCGTAGACTTGTAGCGTATTTTGTTGGGGGAAGGTGGGGGTGGTGTGTTGACATTGCATAAAATTTCGCTGTATTAAACTGTAAAAATGAAAGTATAATCCTGGCAGCAGAAGTTCTAGCTTAAAACTATAAAACGCACTGTAATAAACTGTAAAATTAGTAATTTTACAGTTTATACTGTAAAGTTAGCAATTTTACAGTTTATACTGTAAAGTTAGCAAAACTGTAAAATTAGCAATTTTTACAGTTTATTACTATAGCTGTTTATACCGTAAAAACAACATTCATTTTTTACAGTGGATGTATTTATGATGAGATAACTTTAACGTCCCTCTTCAAGCGTAGTTCATGAATTGAAACCTGAAATAAGTATGAAACATTTAGTCAAGAGTATTTTCCACTTTTTATTTTAAATTAAAATTTAGCATCGTAGAAAAAAATGAAACGATTATTACTATGAAAATATTATGATGTGCTTATGATGAGGAATTATTATTACTTTCTTATTTTCAGCAATTTGCTTATGGCATTCCAGTTGAGAACGTTTTAGATACTCTTTCTGTCTTTATTACTATTATATGATCGTTAATATTATTATTATTATTATTACATTTTTCTATTATTATTATTATTACATTTTTGTATTATTATTATTATCACATTTTTGTATTATTATTATTATTATTATTATTATTATTATTATTATTATTATTATTATTATTATTATTATTATTATATTATTATTATTATTGTATTATTATTATATTATTATTAATACAATATGTTATATTATATTATTATTAATAGTAGCATTAGTATTAGTATTCATCTCCATCATTGTCATCAATATTTTATTTTATTTATTTTTTACATATCATATGCAATTTTCCCATGACGTCAAAATGTGCAACAGCAGTTTTCACACATCAAAAGTATTTTTAGAATTTTGAGTCAGCTCGAATTTTCTACTTTTGTTATTTTGTATTTTGCACCATTTTTGTAGTTGAAATTGTTCAACAACAGTATTTCATTGAAAGAAAAAATAATAAAAGAAAGAAATTCAGAATAGTATATTATATATACGAGGGCTGTCTGAAAAGTTTCCGACCTCGATATGAAAAGGGCAAAACTTATGAAACAAAGGGAGATGTTCTTATTAAGGAGTCTTTTGGAAAATTGAAACCGTAATTTTGGCTATTTTCAGTTCAAATTGTATGCGTGACAGCCATACTAGTGAGTTGCTCCAACAGTTTTTTTGAAAATGGAAAATCAAGCTTTGATTCGATACTTGTTTTAAAAAGGAAATATGCCTGCACAAATTAAAAAGGAGTTGGGCTCTGTGTATGGGGACTCTGCACCATCGTCTACAATAGTAAAATTTTTGGTACCGGAATTTAAACGTGGTCGTACCAGCTTGAGTGTTTATGAACGCTCAGGTCGATCCAAAACTGCTACCACTGATGAACACATTGCTAAAGCTCATCAAATGGTGCTGGATGACGCAGATTGAAGGTGAGATATATAGAAGAATCTATGAATATCTCTAAGGAATGCGCATGCTATATTTTAAATGAGAAATTAAGCACACGGAAGCAGGCTGCACTTTGATTGCCGCGTTTGCTCAATTTGACCAGAAACGTGTCCGAATGAACATTTGCAGCGCACTTCTGGCACAATGAACCAGAGTTTTTCTGATGACTTATCACTGTGGATCAAACCTGGATTCATCAGTACACTCCAGAAACAAAAATGCAGTTAAAACAATGGACTGCAGAGTGAGAACAGCTCCAAAACAAGCCAAAACAGTTCCTTCTGCAGGAAAAGTGATGCCGACCGTTTTCTGGGATAGCCATGGAGTGATACTTATTGACTACCTTAAAATGGGAAAAGCCATAACAGGAGCACACTATTCTACTCTCCTTGACAAATTGAACGAGGAAATCGAAAAAAAACGGCCGCATTTGAAAAGAAAAAAGTTCTTTTTCACCAAGAAAATGCTCCTGCTCACACTTCAGTGGTTTCAATGGCCAAAATTCACGAGTTAGGACTCGAAATCGTTGAATACCCACCCTACTCACCAGACCTGGCCCCAAGCGACCCCTTTTTGGTCACTAAGCTGAAAGAAGCACTTGGAGGACAAAGGTTTTCTTCTAATGAGGTGGTTATAAATTTTGTCAATAGCTTTTTTGAGGACACATCATCATTACTTCTGGATGGGTTAAAAGAATGGGAGCATTACTGGATGATGTGTGTGGACTTACAAGGAGACTATGTCAAAAAGTAACAGCCAGTTTGGACGATAAAAATATTTTATCTATGTTAGGTCGGAAACTTTTCAGACAGCCCTCGTATATATATATATATATAATATATATATATATATATATATATATATATATATATATATATATACATATTTGATTTGTTTTTCAAACCTTAAGTACAGCCGCGGATGGAGCACCCCGCACCGGCCCGGGCAATTATCACAGACCGGCCCCTGAGATATATATATATATATATATATATATATATATATATATATATATATATATATATATATATATATATATGTATGTATAATGTTCGTAAATTTTAATTCAAAACTATGCTTTCTTTTACATTTAAAAATTTCAATGATAAACATACAAGTTTACACAAACCAAACATTTTTTTTTCTATTTAATATAAAACCACTATGCGTATACAAATTCAAAAATTTACTACTACAAATTTTTAATTTACAGCTACTCTGATTATACATAAATATAAATAAGTAATTGAACATTGAAATAATGGTACACTATTACTACGCATTCGATCGCGTACTGCTTCTCGTAAGAAAAATTGTGACAAAGATCAACTAATGGAACTTGAACACTGATCTGGCACTTCATAATCATTTGTACAAAATCTTTTGATGCATGGAAAGTAAATCAATTTTTAACGTATATTTCAAAAGCTTGAAGGAAAACATTGATTTTGAAATTTCTTACACTCAACTGAATATATACACGGGATTGAAATAAAGCTATGTTGTTTCGTATATATTTGAGACCTTAACTGGAGTAAAATATAATTATGTGAAAACGGGGAGAGTTAGAAATTTAACACTAATCGATCTTTAAATTCACATTTATGCAGAAAAGAACCCCCCCTCCCCTACTGAAAGTAAATCCGTTATTAGCATATTTTTTAGAAACTAATAACATGACGATCACATGTTTTAAAACGTACAGTTTCTGATTTAATTAACCGACTTCAACAAAGGAGGAGGTTATACAATTCGTCGGAGAAATTTTTTTTTTTTTCGGTATGTTACAAGATTACTCGAAGATGCCTGGACCGATTTCAAAAATTCTTTTTTTGTTAGAAAGGTCTTTCTTTCCGATTGGTCCCATCCTCTCGTGGTCCGGGTTCGATAACGGGAACCTGCAGAAATCTTTCGAAAAAGAAATTGGGATCACAGTAATCGTAATAATGACCATTTTGAACGCCAGGCTTCTCTGGATTGCATAATGAAATTCATTTCTATGGTCTTTTTGAAAATTTTAAACCGAGTATCTTTCTATGTCCTGCTGTTTTCTCCTTAACTCCAACGAACTGAAAGTCGTACCAGGTACTAATTGATTCGTAATATTTCAGGTTTTATTAGTCTTAATTTACATAAGTTTTGATAAAGGAATTCTGAAGAAAGTGAGGAAAATCTCCAAACTTTTGCTCAAATTTAAAGCAATTTGTCCTAAATGATTAAGGCAGGGATTCAAGTGAAACAGGCTATCGCAAATTACAATCGCTACTGGAAATGAATTACATTAGAACGTTTCTTGATAAAAACATCGTGACGTCAGCGTGACGTTTGCCTATGAAAAACGAGCTAGATAAAACGTCACAGACTACTTGGCGAATAAGAGGAGATCGCTGAGTGCTTGTGAGCTCTTATTGGCTCCACCCGTAGTGACGTCATGCCAAGTTAAGTTGATGATAATGTAATTCACTTCCAGTAGCGATTGCAATTCGAAGCGATCGCAGTGCTGTTTCACTTGAATCCCTGCCTAAATATGAAATACATTGTTACAAAACGTGATTGATATGAAACAGCTATTATAATGATAATGAAAATTTTGAATGAAGGCTTAACTGAAGCAAACATGAAACTCATTAGCGTGCCACGTACGTAATACGTCGTAAAAGTTTATGAACCGCCAAGCATCTAGTGTTGTTTTGAAATATAAATTGGTTGAAAAGCAGTTAATATTTAGCCTTTGATTAAACTAGTACACAAATAAATACCAGAGAATAACAAGGATTATTTTTTAGCGTCAATCGTTTAAAATTTTAGACGGGTTGATACTTTCTTTCTTTTTTTTTTCTTACATAGTTTATTTTATGAAGCATTTGCTTAAGCAAATTAGGTGAAGTTTTGTAATGGAAACATTACCTTATTTCATATGTACATTTACACTAAAAAGAATAAAATAAAAATATTTTTGAAAAAAAAAATTGAACCGACTTCGGAACTTCACTCAGCAAATGCTCTAAAAAGTAAAAAATAATTTTATTCTTTGAACACCATCGATACTACATTTAAACATAAGTTTTGAAGTCGGCGCAAAAACTATAGGTAAAATGATGTTTACTATATTTTGCCAACATTTTCAGAGAAATCATTGAAAATTGAGAGCTGAATATTTGTACCATTGCATAAATATGTATTTTTCAATGAATGCGAATGCGAATAAAGAACCTGGATTAATTTAAATTTATATTTATAGTTTCGAATGATTCTATTTAGCTTTTTTGCGCCGACTTCAAAACTTATGTTTAAATGTAGTATCGATGGTGTTCAAAGAATAAAGTTATTTTTTTTTTAGAGCATTTGCTGAGTGAAGTTCCGAAGTCGGTTCAATTTTTTTTTCAAAAATATTTTTTTTACTCTAATTTCAAGTTCATCTGAAGTATTCTGTATCTTAAGCAACCTCTCAAAAAATTGCTAAATTTTGAATTGTGGGGCTTTTATGAAAAAAAAAAGAATATTACACTTAATTCATTTCAATGTTCGCAAAATTTTGGAAAATTAAATCGAAAAAAAAACCTTAAAAAATGAAGATATTTGATTGAATTGTTAGAGAAAACACTCCTATCATAAATTATTCCAAAAGTTTGTTTAAACACAGATCTCCTAGCATTTATCCTTAAATGTGTATCAATGTTAGTCTTAATTTAAAAACTCATGCGTTTAAATCGATATTTGTTATTCTTATTCAAGGTTTACGATATTTTCTTCGCAAGTTTAAGTTTTTTTTTTTTTTCATCAAAAAAGATGGTTTTTGCTTTACTTTGAAGAGCCCTGACATTTCTCTAACTATGACCTTTGAGATTGATAGATAGCGACCGGGTGATTCATTGCACGTGAGCAACGAAATTATTGTCTGGAACTTTATAACACCGCCTAAACTTTTTTTGCTTGAATAAATAGCGTTTATATTTATTGATCCTTTTTTCCCCACAATTTTCAAAATTTTACTAACACTAAGTAATCGAATTATTATTATTAACACTGAGTAATTCGTTAACACGATTTCAAGTTATTATCCATCGTTATTTTTTCTTTTAAACTTCAATTATAGTTTGGCGTATCGTGGCTTACTCGGAGGCACCTCAATGGGAAGTCATAGGAATTCAGTGAGACCACACAAAACTTCGTCTTATTCGGCAAATTTCGCCTGCCGATTGACCTTTCACTTTAAATTTAAAATTACTTACTGTGTCGGGAAAGCCAAAGAATGCATGTAAAAATAAAAAAAAAAGGTCAGAAAAGCACATCATCACTAATTATAATCCGCACTGCACTGTGTTGCTCTTCTTATTATAAATATAAGTATGCATGAACCCTTAATTTTTATTAATATTGATTATTTATTTTTAATCGTTCGATAAAACTGAGTTTTATTCATCAATTTGAGAAAATCCCCCCTCTCAAAATTTTGGTTCTGGGCACCGCTAACGCTTCTGCACCCAATAAACCTATCAATAAACTATTCACTTACCTTTGATTCTGTTTTCTGAGTTTTCAAACCTGTTATTGTTATAAAGCAGTAAGTAACCGCCCCTAAGCAAGGGCTAAGGCAGAAACATGCAATACACCACCAACTCGGCTATTTCGACTACTTTCGTATTCCAAGCTGATGAGAGCAGAATAAGCTCGAAACAGCTGTCCATGGATCGAAATAGCCGAGTTGGTGGTGTACTGTTATTGTTAATTATAGCACTCGGGTGCCCGGACACAAGCAGATACATCTGCCCGATTTAAGGCAGAATAGATGCGGTTTCCTTTTCAACAAGCACCATTAAGGTGAAAGTCCGATATAGCTCAACACACAGGCCATAAAACCCGTTTATAGGGCAGGCAGCCATTCACAATACACACATCCACACAGAGAAAGGGCCAAGGACAGCAGAGAGAGAAAGTACATCCATGCCCGAGCGTGGATTCCAGCCCAGGACCGCCAAATCGCGGTCAGATATCTGTGACCAGTATACTAGGTGCCGGACAACTCAAACCTTTTTCCTTCTGTAAAGTAGTAAGTCACTGCCCCCCCCCCCCCCCCCCGCCCAAAGCCAGGCCTAAGACAGGAACATGCAATATACCGTCATCTCGGTTATTCCATCCAAGGACTGTAGTTTCGTTCTTATTGGCACTCGTCAGCCTGGAGTAGGATTAACTGAACATGAGGTAGACATCCTCTTAAAGAAGCAAAGAGAGCCAAAAAACTGGTAGCTAATATGAAATTAGAGCACCAGCGAGAGATGGCACAATAGTACGGTACAGCTCGCAAATTTTAAGGCAGAGCTCGGGTAAAGTATATTACATGTTTTTACCTTAACCCTGACTTAGGGGCAGTGACCTACTACTTTATACTAGAGCTCTATCCTATTCCAAGTTGACGGGTGCCAATAAGCACGATACTGCAGTCTGTGGATGGAATAACCGAGTTGGCGGTATATTGCTTTTTCCTTTTATTTGTATTGTTATGCACGTTGTCTTTTTTTCTTTCATTAAGTATCCCTAGTACTTTAGTTCCACAATTTAGTGCATTTTAGTACATTAGTTGTCTTATTTCAATTAAAGTTCTCAACTGCATTTTCACAACCAACTATCCTTACCGGTGGCCGTGTCCACCTCCATCTGCTTGGTGTTCTTGGCCATCAGCTTGCCCTTGCAGAGTCCCTTGTCGGCCGCGTAGCTGAGGCCCACGAGCAGCGGGAAGAAGAGGAGGGTGACGACAGCTTCCCACACCTCTACCACGTGGGGCGAGATGCCCAGCAGGATGATCAGCATCCAGATGTAGGCGAAGATGCTGAAGAACGCGGTCACGCTGAACACCTGTGTGGGCGAAAAAGGGAAAGGAGTCACTTTCTTGTCTTACTTGGCGTTTAAATACAAATACAAATGTGGCGACCAACAACAGGCTCTGAGCCCAGCTAGGTTGGTACTGGTGGACATCCACACACAACTTACTTCCAACAAAATGTTAAAAATTTTAAGCACATATTCAATATAAAATCAAACAGATTATATATTCTCATTTTCTTTTTCTTTTTTTTTTTTTTTTTGTTTTACCAATTATGGCGCTCCCACATTTCTTTTCTCTCAGGGTTGCCATCTTTTTCTCTCGATAGGATTCTAGTCTTGTTATCGCCTAGATGAGTTGACTTGAGCAGGCGACAAATTTTTATTTTCATCGAAAGAGAAATTCAATAGAAGCAGAAGTGCTCTCATATGCAGTCAGTTACCGCTCATTAGCGAGAGCAAAGGCATAACTACGAGCAATTTACCAACTTCCTAGTAATTACATCTAGAGTCTGCAGTCCCGTTCTTGTCATGAACTCATTAGTGTGGAATAGTCAATAAACGAGTTGGAGGCAAATGTCTCAGGGAGAGGTAATTTACCTTCAGCTCGTTTATTGACTATTCTGGACTGATAAGTTCACAGCAAAAACGAAACTGCAGCTTCTGGATGTCATAACTGGGCTGTTGGTACATTATTTGTAAAAGTTTTCTCGCTTACGGTTTGAAATAAAATTGGTAAATTATCCGAAAACTAAGAAAAGCCATTAAAAAGTGAATCAGTAGAAATAAGAAACAAAAACTTACACTGAAAGTTTTAATGCGCCTAGTTTCTCCAGTAGGTATAGCCACAATACAAACAGCGCAAATGACAAGTAGATTAAAAGCTGCTGATCCCACAATGGTACCAGGTCCTAAATCACCAGCTGTAAATCTACCAAAAAATGGAGAAAAAAGTAACTACATTAGAGTATTATTTCTTTCAGATACAAAAGTATTATTTCATTATGAAAAATTCAAAGAAAATGATAAGTTTTTTTTTTTTCATTTTTAACAGTTTTATGTATGTCGCACTGTTAAGAAAGATACTCTCTTGAAAGGACTATGCGGTGATTTATTTTCCAAATCATTTTCAAAATCGTGGAGAGAAAATATGAAAATTAATTTGCTTGTGACAGTATAATTTAATTCTGAGGTTTAAATTACCCAATCTTTTGCTGCTCGGTAATGAATTCAGCTAAAGTTTGAGACCCACCTCTAAATATTTGCAATAACTTTATGCGTATAGGTTTAAATATTTTTAGTTTTACGCAAATCAGGCAGTAATACCGTCCAACAATGTTTCGCCTGTGTTAACAAGTTTCAACATGCAAGTAATTTTGTTTCGTTTAAAACGTATTATAATTTCTGTGCTGCGGGAATCTATTTTATTTTCTGAAATTCTGCGGCTCAAGAGTTAAGTAGAAAAGTTTTGAATCAAAAAATATTTTTAAAAAACCATAAATGTCTAACAATCTTTTGGTTTTAAAAGACACCAAACTACAAAACTTTTTAGCATACTATTTTAAGAAAGTTGCAAATTCCTTACCCGTTACCGACAATTTCGATAATCGACAAAAGTATCTCAGGTGCGCTTGACCCCAGAGCCATGAGAGTCAAATTGGCAACAGTATCATTCCACACCTTGACCTCTATGACCTCCGGCTGTGCCTCGCTGTCGGTGGACAGCATGATCTTCCTCGTCTTGCTGGTGATCTTCTCAATCGAACACATGAAGATGTCTGCGATGATGGCCACCCCAAGGAAACAGTAGAGCAGTCCTAGGAGGTAGAGGAAGGCTCGAACCTGTGTGGACCATGTGTACTCGTTGATCAGTGGCAGGAGGAGGCCTGTGGAGCAGCTGTAGTTGTACAGATCAGCAGGATCCATGGTGCTATCTTATCCTATGAAAACAAATCAGTTTTACTTTAATAAATAACTGGCTTATTTGAAAACGAATTAGATTCATAAGAACATCCATCAATAACTTCAGAAACTTTCTACAGGTTATACAAATCCCAAGTAGCAAACATAAACGTTTATAAACGTTTTTACACAAAGATAAGAACCATTTTTAAGCGTTTATGAAACGAAGTCATGATTATCTCAGGTAACATACAACGTTTAAGCGTTTCAAAAACGTTTTTAAATGGTTGTCACAACGTTGAGAATCGTTTTAAAACGTTTATGAAACAAAGTCAGAGCTATTCCAGGAAGCGCACATAACGTTTAAGCTTTTCATAAACGTTTTTAAATCGTAGTCACTACTTTGATAACCAAATTAAAACGTTTATGAAACAGAGTGGGCAGCCTGGGATTCTATGGGGCTCCGAACTTTATATAAGTAACAAATTTTATGAAACAATTAATAAGGAAACTATCGTAACAAACCCAAATTACCAGAAATATTTGATGAACGTATCAGGTACAATTTGAAGAAACCCCTTTTGGTGTGCTTTTGAACTGTATATCAAACTGTAAGGCAGAGAATAAGGGCTGTACTTGAGGCCAGTCGCAAGTTAAAAATAATCAACTAATTAAAGCAAAAACATTTATTGAGGAGACGGAGTCTCATCGTCAATGCTACTTAGCGTTAGAAAACTGAAGCAGGTGTTTGGAATAATATTTACTTCTCATCAATCAGGAATCAATTTCATTTACAGAAGCTATGATACAGAGATGTTGCAAAGCGTAATGTGGTTTATCACAGCAATATTTTCCACTACTAAAATATTTTGACAAATATTTTGATTTTGTCTGAAAAGTGCTCGAATATGAGAATTTTAAATTTATTAGCAAAATCAACGCAGATTTCTAATCACCTAATGATGCTCATAGAAGCTCATATCTGTCAATAAAAGAAGATATTGCAAGAGCATTAGTTGAATAACAAAACAAAATTTTAAGTAAAAACTTGAAGCATCAAAATGTGTTTTTAAGTAGGATAACTTAAAGAATCTGACAAAGCAATAGATAAATCAACTAATTTGTATTACAAATACTCAATTGCGCTCAGAATCTTGCATCAATTAGTAAAATACAAGAATTCTCAGATGTAGCAATATCTTTGATTTTGGTAATGTATGAAAACTAAATGTATTCTCAAGAAAATGAACATATATAGAATACAAATCAAAGCATGATATTCACACACAGCACATAAGCTTCAAAAAAATTCTGGGTCGAAAATTTAAAAGATTTTGCAAATTATTTCATACAAATATGTGCATCTTTTACATTAACAAGATTAAATTTTTAGTGGAGACACAGAGGAGAATTTTTATTTCTTTTGATGTTGTTGTTTTTTTTATAGGCAAATTAAGATGATTCTGAACATATGTGAGAAATATTACGTTTTGCAAATGAACAAAAATGCTGTGTTGAGAAAAAAAAAGATTTATGGAGGTAAAAAATAGAAAGTTTAAAAATGCTGGTTGCTTTTTCTAAATTTTGAAATAGAATTCGAAAGAAGTAGTAAAACGGATATTTACGCGAGTCCGTTAAATATCCATAATCATTTTACGTAGAAACAGGAAAAGAAGCATTATGTTAGAAATGCTTTCTCAGTCAAACTAAATAAGTTGGAAACAAACCAGAAAAGAGTTAGAAAAATAAGAGAATAATTTGTACTGATTGAACACAACGTAAAGTCACCGTTTAAAGTTTGTTGACAGATTTGGCACAAACCTCCCTTTACAAAATCTCAAGATGTAACAATAGTTTAGTTCACAATAGAAATATTTCCAGAGGGAATAATTTTCTATGAAACAAAGATAGCGTTTAAGTAAAGCTTATCACAAATATGACCAAGCTAAATTGACCTGACTGCGAGTTTAAAAGAGAGAAAAGGGTTGTCATCCTTTAAAAAATAAAACAACTCTGTATTGTCCGAAAATTACTCGTTCACGCAAATATCGAAGACAATAGAATTATAATTGGAATCAAAATTGAGCGGTTATGTGTGGCAATCGTCCATTGCAAATAAACGATGCTTGAGCTAAATTTCGGAAGTAAGAGTTATCTGCAATCAATTGCGAGAATTCTTTTTCGGCTTATACTCGCAATTAACAATCCCGGATGTTTCGACACAATGTACCAGAATGGAACCAATACATTTTCTATAGAAGCACCGGGCGAAAATAGAAATTATCAGCTTTTCCAACTCTATTATGCTTTGCCATTGTTCCATGCTTTCTTCTTGAAGGTCAATTAACAAAGCCATTCCTCACACTATAGAAAGGTACACGAACCATTACACCTGTGACCTGGTGAAGGAGTCTTAATCAGGTAACGAATACTTCTATATTTCGTTCAAGGTGAAACCTAAATCTGAGTGTATAAATGAGGGAGGGTTGCCATAAAAGTATTCAAAACTCCGCGTGTAGGTAACAAGAGGTCAAGTCGCGGAGGAATTTTGTAGTACAAGAGATGAATATCGTCAATGAGTTGGAATGCTACACCCGAGTAGAGAAACCACACAACAACGGGAAGTTAAACTACCTTATTAAAGCATGTGGCTTACTTATTAAGGGGAGTGGGAGTACTTTTCTTTTTTTTTTCAGATGTGAGCTCATACTTTTTTCCATATTGATGAAGATTGTTTGATGAGGAATATCATCGATATTTAAAAATATTTAATAAATTTTTGTAGAATTTAAACTGCATGTTATTGACTGCCCAGTTGAGGATAATCTTCAGAAAATTTGAATTTTTTTTCTTTGGAGTTTTTTTTAAAGATTTCTACAGACTTTTAGAAGATTTTAGAATTATTTTCTTTTGTTTTTTCTAAATATTCTGCAGTTTTTTTTAAAGCGTGCTCCAAATGTGCTTAAATTTTCTAGAGATTTTGAAAAACTCTTTAGTAGATTTTTTTTTTTTTTTTTTGCTGGGTAGTAATGTAGACAAGTTGTAAAATAATAAAGTAAGCAGATTAATCAATGGTAGACCTAAAATGATCGCGAAAAGCGAGAAAATTTGCTTTTCTCTGTCAAAACAAAACAAAAATCACTTTCAATTAAGTCTCTTAACTCTAAAATATGGTAAAATGGAAACAAAAAGACAGAACATTTGCTTTTCTGTGTCTCAAAAAAATGAGGAGCACTTTTTATTGAATGTTAGCTTTATACATTTTCACTAAAATTTGGCAAAAATTAGGAAAATTTTAACATTTTCGTGAATTCTGAGTCACTGCTCTAAAAAATACATTCTGCTGATTTTTTACTTTCTGTAAAATGTAGGGTCAATTAAAAATATATATAGATTTGAATTTTCAAAAAACGTGGATAAGGTAGATAAAACATGAGATTTTCACACAACATTATATTTTTATACAGCTTAAACGCTTCATAACATCTGGCATAAAATAATTTCTGTGCATTTACGACTAAGTGAAATTTTTCATGTATGTATTTTACAAACAATACATGAGTTTACAAAAATTTCCTTTATTCATACATAAGTTTTTATTCAGAAAAAAAAATATTCACGAAAAAATTTAGGGACAAGTATCTGGTTGCATTTTTATCAAAATCCATTCCTTAGGATTTCATCTTTCATAAAGCATTTATTAAAGTTATTTTTGTTGCCGATTACCGCACCACAACAACGTCTTTAATTGCTCATTTAAACGCGTAATTCACATGCGAAAGTATCAAAACAATTGAATCTTTTATTTCAAAATCTGCTCAAACAATAAGTTTTATAATTTCAAGAAAAACGTCCTATTATGATAAATAGTACATAAAAGATTACAATACATTTTACTGAAAGATAAAATAATTTTGGAAAAAAATAGAACCGACTTCAGTTGGAAATTGCTCTAAAAAGTAAAAAATATTTTTCTTCTTTGAACAGCATCGAAACTACTTTTAAACATAAGTTTTGAAGTCGGCGTAAAAACAATGTATAGAATCATACGCAACTATAATTCAATATATACATTCTAATGGATCCAGGTTCTTTAAAAGCATTCGCATACATTTCATTCATTACCACACATTCGTGTAATGGTACAAATATTTTGCTTTTAATTTTCAATGGTTTCTCTGAAAAATGTTGGCAAAATATGGTTCAATATCATTTGACTTATCGTTTTTGCGCCGACTTCAAAACTTATGTTTAAAAGTAGATTCGATGGTGTTCAAAGAAAAAATTATTTCTTACTTTTTAGAGCAATTTCCAACTGAAGTCGGTTCTATTTTTTTCCAAAATTATTTTATTTTATTCTTTTTAGTGTAAGTGTACTTATGAAATAAGGTAATGTTTCCATTACGGAACTTCACCTAATTTTCTTAAGTAAATGCTCCATAAAATAAACTGAAAAAAAAGTAAGAAACTATCAACGCGTCTAAAATTATAAACGATTGACACTAAAAAATAATCTTTGTTATTCCCTGGTATTTATTTGTGTACTAGCTTAATCAAAGCCATTTAAATATCAACGGTTTGTCAACTCATTTATATTTCAAAGCAATTCTAGTTTCTCGTTGTTCATAAGATTTTAACACATACTACGTACGTTACCGCTAATGAGTTTCATGTTAGATTTAGAAGCCTTGGTTCAAATTTTTCATCATGATTACTATTAATATTGCTGTTGCGAGGCAAAAAATTTTTGCAACAATGGATTGAAAATTTAATCATTTAATGGGGAAATGACATGAAATTTACTGTTTTCCATAATAACTTTTTTTCTAGTGAACAAATATCGTCATATGATTACATGGTACCTAAGTTACACCATCTCCTATCGATTAAAAAAAAATCGTCCAAATCGGTTCAGTAGATCATAAGCTCTTAATAAGTTCTTAAATGTGCTCGACTTAGAGTGCTTTCCGATATTTTTAATTTTTCCACTTCACTAGTTTTTCAAATAAACATGTCACATTGTGTTGAATTCCATAGCCGAAAATTTCACCGAGCGTAAATTTTCTGAATTTATGATCAGAAAGAATTTCAGCAACAATTTTTTCTGGTAGCATTACCAAACTAACAAAGATGAAATTGAACTAATCCCTAGTAAAAATGACCAACTTTTACCGTCTTAAAGACGGTTTTTTGGACAGGCGGCAAAAGCCGGTCAATGCCGGCTTTGACCATCTACGTCTTAGACGGTGAAGACCGGCTTTAACCGTCTACGACCAAGACGGTAAAGACCCGACTTCATCCAGCTAAGCCAAAGAACGCCGGCTTTGACCATCTACGTCTTAGACGGTAAAGACCAGCTTGAACCGTCTAAGACCAAGACGGTAAAGATCAACTTCAGTCAGCTAAGCCAAAGAAAGCCGTCATTGACCACCTGTTACCGCCTGTCCAAAAACCGCCAGCTTACTGCTAATGAAAAGGAGAAAGCTTATGCAAATATTGTTTAAGATCATGGTTTCAAATTTGCAGAAGATGGATTCAAATTCAGAGCAATTATATAATCCCAAATATCATAACAAAAAACAAGGAGGTGCTTAGGGTGATCTCATGAAATTATGAGGTTACATACAATTAGGGCTGCCGTTTGGGTGGGGATACCAGACCTATAGTACCGAGGCCTGGAGCTTTAAGGGTCCCACAAAGTCATAAAACTGTTTTTCCCAATAATAATGTTCATAATTTCATCGAAAAAATTAAGCTATTTTCCAAAAAATCTTGCATTACATTGCCTGTTCTTGACACTATAAATATAAATGAAATACTCTCGCATTAAAGAAAAAAAATCAAAAGTTTTTGAACACATAAGGGCATAATTCCTTAAAACTGGTCAAAGCCGCAAACGACCTAGCAGATTTACATTCGTTGATTAGCTAAGAAATCGGCTGCTAATAATACAGAAATTAACAAACCCATTTATTGAAAAACGGGATGACTATTACTCAGAATCATGTCTTCCTACGCAATTTTAAGTCATCAGGTTTTTTTCAAGTGGGATCCAAAGTGGAACACTGAAAGGCAGTGAAAGTAAAATACGATTTCATCATGTTTTAAAAGACAAAGCACCATTGTCGAACCTTCCTGAAGTCTTGGTAGGCGACAAGGTCTATGAAAACAAAAATGTTCGAAGAACGATTTCTCTGCTGTTGGGTAGCAGTGACAGGTAAGTATTGGGCCGTCAGACAGTGAAACAAATGCTGAAGGCAGTTTAAAAGTACAAGGTTTTTATCACACTAAAATGGTTAGATTGTTGTAAAGTTTGTGCTGTAGAACTTTTTTGGACTACATTATTATATATGCAAGTGTACCTGTACATTAGCAGTTCTGTAACATTAAACTGATAATGTAGTTCTGTAAATTAGCTGTACAGTATGGTAACTAGCACTGGCCGTCATTTCCAAGTTTTAAAGTTTGCAAAGGGTGCAAACACAATGCAATTTCATAAGAAAACAGCAAAAACCACGCCCTCTCATATGTAAATATATTGATTTCTCAAAGCCAGGCGGGTCGACCCCCTCCCCTGCCCCCTCTAAATGACAGGCCTGAATTAGCAAATGCTGAAATTATCCGGATCTTGATTTTTGTAACTTGAACTAATAGCAGTTAAATAAACATCCCTAGAAGTGACAAAATTTCAAAAGATGTATGTGATCCCGAAATGCTCTAGCAGCAAAATGCAGGCTAGAGAAGCCCGGGCAAAAGATATTGAAACATGACGATCGTTTGAAAATGTAATATTTTTAAATTTTTATTCCATGAAAATTACTTCTAACCTTATATACTACCCAGGTAGCACAAAAAACATTTTAACGTTTTATAAACGTTTTTAATCCGGTGTCACAACATTAATAACCATTTTACAACCTTTAAAAAACGAAGTGTGCTACTTGGGTAAGTACTTGTTTTGTACAAAAATCATATATTTTCATTCTTTATGATACGAGAAAAAATCTGAGACATTTTCTCACATATTTACTCTTATTTCAGTAACGTAATAACGTTCATTTTGAAGTAGAGTATGAAATTTGACATTACGGTTTTCAGGGAATGGAGGTTTGCAAATATTTTTGCGTGATAATAAAACAAGTACAGTCAAATCAATGAATTTTTAAATCAGTTTTATACATAGAGAACTTGACGTGATTGCAATGTAAAATATGTGAAAGGTTTCTATTTTTCTTTTTGAGATTGGAACATTTTCGATCAATTATTCAAACTTTAATAAATGTTATGTGTTGAAATTATGTAACAAACTAATAATATTAAGCTAAAATAAAACTGTCTTATAAATCAATACATTATGGTATTCAAATCAATGCACACAGCATCATGGCTTTACAGTAAATTTGAATAATAAAGGAGATCGAAATTCATGTTTATTTACTTCACCATAATCGAACTATGATTCTGCATAATCAAATTGAAATGCATATAAAATACAACTTAACGACCAATTTCAAACTGATTCAATGGAACAATTACATGCCCCCCCCCCTCCCCGAAGAGTTTAACTATCAACAATTTCACGTTTTACTAAAGTAGCAGAGTTCAATACAACTAAACTCAAACACAAAAAAGATTCAATCTCGGAATGAATTCCTTGCGTGTTACCTCTGCAGTTTTGGTCAGTGTGCTTGCAGGGCAGCCATGCATGAAGTCATGCAATCGGCAAGCGACAATTTTAATGGGCGCATGGAATATTAGCTTCGTCTATTGTCGTTAGCAACATAAATTAAATATTCTGAATTTGTTTGGCAACAGGAAAACGGAAAAAGAGTCGTCTGTAGCAACAATCGCAAATGTAGCAATAAAGGAAAATATTTCGCTTTTTTTCTTCACAATTGCAATATTTACCTAGCAACTGTCTACATTGTTTGCACAGCAGTGTTTATGTGCTTTAATGTTTAAATTTCTTTGTGATGCCTGCAATTCATTAAACGTTAACACAATCGACATAACTGCTCGATCTGGTCTTATAGCTACAAATCTGCCGCATCTTTACCTAAAACTGATAACTAGCGGGACTGAAACAGCAACCAAGGGGATGTTTCAGTTCACTAAGTGACCCGAAGTTTTTCTCCTCAAAACGGGACGTCCAATTTTTTTGAGTTAAAACAACTTTTCAAATAATTTGTCTGTATTAATACAGTAAGAGGGGTTGTTTTCTCTTTTTTTTTTTTTGAAGAAGTACAAATTGCTAAATATATTAAGCGTTCATTCAAAAAAAAAAAAAACTATCAGGAGATTTTTATTACAATTACTTCAGTACCATCAATATTCTTTTATTCATAAAGACAAGAAATCCTATCTAGGACTCCATTGTGGCAGATAAATATAAAATGTATTCAAAATTATGGCCAGTTATCTGGTCTTTTTTTAGGGTGATGATTTTTTTTTTGTGAAATCATCAAAAACCGTTCACAATTACCCCAATCAACCCTACATCTTTTAATGTTTTTTATGTAGGAGATTTTCGGAGATGTAAAAAGAGTTAAGCTCCATTTCTGTTCAATACGAAATGTATGAATACGTACGCACACATTTACTTTAATTGTCTGTGAAATTAAAGTTACTAGTCACTTTTTTTTTCTTCATTTTTTTTTACGTTTCTGTAGCTCAATAAAGTACTATGTACTACTTTTGTAACTTAATGCTAATTTCGGATACATGTCGAAAAAATGTTAAAATTGAAAATAAAAGTATCATAAAATGATGAATTCAAATATAAAACGACTACTAAGAATTAATTAGCACTTAACAATTGACGAAACTATTAATAGAAGGTCAAAAACACAAAGCAATAACGCGACTTCCCTTGAATGTCACGATCGTCAGCTGAAGTTCGAGGTCTGAACTACACTGTCTGAAACAATTTTGCTATTATGAATCTACTCTGCTGGAAAACAAGTTTTAAAATTCCAACCACACATTGTGTGCCGGCCATTTGTTTAAATATCTTTGACCAAAAAAGAGAAATAAAACTACGTCTTATCAGATCAACTTGTGAGCTAAAGTTTTCTCCTGTCACATTCTCAATTTAAACCTTTCGTCATATCCGTGTTTCGTCATTCCGCCACGTAAATTCGAAGATTGTTTTCTTGCCTTGTTTGACCGCAGTTCCGTTTTGGCGGCAAGTCCGATTCTGACTCATTGACATAGCTTGCATTCGTATTCTTCGAATTCTCCCAATTTAAAATCAATATATCTTGATATTAAAATCTTCAGCATAAAGATTTTCAACCGCTGACTGGCACTAGTCCGCAGAAAAATTTGATTTGTTCTCAGAGATTTTTACGTGGTATAGTTTAAAAATTTCTTATTCAAAATAAATTCATCATAATGAAGCTATGCTATAGTTTTCATTTATTTTTTTATTACTTTTTGTGAATTTTTGCGATTTTGGAAGCAATGAGC
>JAXGGA010016128.1:0-27389 GCA_038373865.1 Uloborus plumipes | reverse complement strand
TTAATTAAAATAATTTTTTTTTTTATTTCGTAAAAATTTTTTTTAAAGTTTTTTATTTTTTAAAAATCAAGACAATAAGATTAATTGCGATTTAGAGTGTTGCAATCACGAGCACATATACTTATTTTATTTCACTTTTAAGTGCGAACCTATTTTTCAGTAAGACTCCTTGGAATTAAAAAAAAAAAAAACTTTTTAAAATATTTTTTTATACTATTCTCGCAACCATTGTGCTATTCTAATATTTATGGACACATTAATTGCAGAATACGAAATTAAACGTTTGACAACGCAGATGCTTATTGTCAAAAGTCTTGGAGATTTTTTCCAAAACAACAATTTCTTTCACCGACTAATTCTAGGACTTAAGGCAAAACTTTCCCGATTTTCCAATTTCACCTGATTAAACTTAATTAGAGATTACATTCAGTGCTTAAATGGGGGTCTCGTTGCTTGGGTATTAACTGTTTAATCAAAGTTAATTAGTAAACATTTATTTATTTTTGGGGTGACTTTCCTCCACACTAACTAATAGAATAATGTGTTTTTTATATTTGTTCCTTTTAATATAGTCTGAGAAATATTCTAATTAAATCTCATTGAATTCTTAGAGGGAAAAGGTACGCAATAATAATTATTTGCTCCTCATTAAATCAAATCCAGTTTAACGATTCCTTGAATGGCACTTAATCTTTCACTGTGAATAATGTTTGCTGGATTTTTATTAAAATAGTCGAATTTGCATGTTTTTTCTTATTTTTATAAATAATTTATTTTTTAATAAATAAAAATATAAAAATGATTATGTATTCATTAGTAAAATATAATGAATTAATAAATTAATATTTTATTATTCAAATTTACTATAATAAATAAGTAACAATAAATAATAAATTTATTAATTAATCAATAACAATAAGTAAAATAAAAAATATATTTATTTTTTGTACCTAACACATGAAATAAAAACCTAAAATCAATTTGCATTGCAATATTTTACAAATCCATGATCAAAATGAAGCCTGTTGTCCCAATGGTAGCGCTTCCCGCTTCCACGCCGCAGGCCTGGAATCGATTCCCGGGATGGGCGCAGTCGACTCAGCCGTTTATACCTTCAGTGTGTTGTTGAAATAAGTACCAAGCGTGCTCGGGAACTAAACTCTGGAGGTTCCGCTTTCGTTTGACCACCTAACCATAAAATCGCCTCGCAACTCCTTGTCCTGATGAAATAAGCAGGGCAAAGTAGGTTTTAGCCCTCAGAGTCTGTTGAGTCACTAAGTTTAATATGTAATGAGTTACCGCCCATGAGCCAGGGTTAAGGCAGAACTGAAGTCAATACACCCACAGCTCGGTCATGACAACCTGAGACTGCAGTTTCGTTCTTATTCGGGACTCCTCAGTCAGGAATAACCATTAACCGAGGCAAAAAGCCTCGAGCATTTAGCCTCCAGTTCGGTTATTGACTATTCCTGACTGAGGAGTCCAGAATAAGGACGAAACTGCAGTCTCAGGTTGTCATGACCGAGCTGTGGGTGTATTTGCTTCAATAAGTTAAATTTAGTTTCTGTTCAAAATGCAAAAGAAATTTTTCTCACTATCTTTTAACATGTACAGTGAACTCTCACTTATGCGCCGGCCCAAGGGACCAACAAAAAAGGCGCATAAGTGAAAGAGACGTATAAGTGAACACGCCTATTTAAAGGACTAAAACGCAACATAGGTTCTAATGAGAAAATGAATAAGATTGTTTCTACAGAAAAGGGACCTATTACTACGGTTTCGCAATTTCTGTAATATAACTGCAATGATAATGAGAAAACAAACATTGTAGCATATCTAATTAAACTGTTCCCTTTAAAACTATCCATAGTAGATGATTGTCCCTCTCCGAACTCTAGTTCATGCGGAAAAAATGCCCTCCGTGTGCAATAAAAGCGAAAGATTAAAGAGGAAAGTGAGGAAAAATGCTTATTTTAATTACGTTACGTTTTTTATTTGCGTTAATTTTTTTTTTACATTTCACGGAAAATTCGACGCAAAAGTGAAATATGTATCTTTAGAGCGACGCATAAACGAATGACACTATCATTATTTTGCTATGGAATGTGCTGGGACCATTGAAAATCGTCGTATAAGTGAAAAAGGAGCATAAATGAGGCGGTGTATAAGTGAGAGTTCCCTGTATATTTAGGGAGAATGTTTTAAGGATTTTGGCATATTTTGAGATTTTACAGGATCGGTAGTCACAATTCTATTTGAGCGCACAGTGTGCTTTTTCAAATTGTGAGAGCTTTTTAGTGTGTTTTTGCGTATCACAACATAACATTTGCAGTTATTTTTCAATTGCAATGAAAAATATTAATATTTGGCTTTTTTATTTCGACAACCACTCATTCTTATGAAAAGCGATATGTTTATCTTGTTTTCTGCACGGTCCCTGAAAGCTTAGACTCGAATATCGCAAGTTTCAATCGCAAATCTTTCAAACTTCTCATGTGATTATTATTTTTCAATATACTCTGATTTAGACGATGCAGAAAATTCTCAGCGCCCATGTCGTATGGTTATGCGGCATGTAAAGGATCCCTTGGGTTTCGTTTGACTTTGAACTCCCTCTGCAAAAGTAAATTCCTTGTGCAATTTCGCATCGAAGAAAGCCCAGGTGCCTCCATCTGATGGAAATTGGGCACCAAAAAAAAAAAAAAAATCCGTGCTATGTATCAGCGCCTTAATGGTGGCACGTGATAGACTGGATGCCATATCGGGGGATCTCATAAGGAGTGCAAAAGACAAAAGTCGTTTACACCGCAGCATTGAAAAGAAAGAAAAAATTATTTTCAAAGGAGAATATGTTCCTTAACATTAATTGTTGGACCGGTATAAAAAATAGGGTTAGTTCTTATCACTAATTTTCTTTCCAGCTTCAAATTGTCCATAGTGTAGATTTTTCCTTATTTTTAGCACTATTACCCCAGTTTTCCTGGAAAAAAAAGCATTCAAGTGAAAACTGAAGTTTAAAGAAAAAACAGCGATTTTTTGATGTCTTCAGCAGTTTTTTCCAGGTCCTTTGCGCTACTTTCTCCCGACAGTTTAGCAACCCTAATGTCGCACCCTTGCTACAAAAGTACCACAACTCAAAAATTGTAATTTTTGAGTTATGACCGTCATTAGACGTAGTTTACACGTCTCTACCAATCTTCAAAAGAGCCAAAAGTTGCATTGAAAAATCAGCCGCCAGAGAGCAGTTATGGCGTTTTGTTGTTATCAAGATGCATAGGACACCTTCCACTGATATGCCACATCTTGAGTTGTCGTCCAGCCGTCGTAGAGTAACATGCGTAACTAACGATCATAATTTGAAATGTATTTGTCTTCATATTAACAAATTCAAAAATACTAAAATGTGCCTAGTCAGCCCGGGAACAGTTTTTTGCAATTCCTGGAAAACGTAGTTTTTTGAGTTGTGTTACTTTTGTAGAAAGGGTGCGATGTGTTGACTGAGAGAAAAAGAACACCTCTCAAGTGACCAAATGCCCGCTGAATCATGTGTAGCAGGATGTACATTTGGGAAAATTCAACAAAAAATAATTTTACTTTACAGACATCGATATTATAACATGTACAGAAATATTAGCACAAGCAATAACAACCAGTAAAAATGAATGAAATATACTCGATAAGAGCAAATAGGTGTTTGAGAAATGGTAGTAAAAAGCCAAAGAAAAAGCAACAAAAATTATTAAGGTAGAAAATTTTAAAGTAATATCCTAGTCCCTAGAGTGTTGATTAACATCATCACTTTATGCAAATGTTTGCTAGTCGCTGCATGACAGAAATTATGAAATATGTTTTTGGAAAATGGCAGAAATAATGGCTTTCTTACAAGCTACGTTTTTCAGAATTCAATAAAAAATAAGAACAAAGAAACAAAACATGAAAGCGTAGAAAAAATGACTTTTAAACCGAGGTCGCTATTTAAATTATGACGTAACAGTGAGTGACTTTGCCATTATTTTCATTAAGAAACTGCTGGTATCACTTATTTATTGACGTAATAATACGATTTAGTTTTATCAGGATTGTTCTAATTCGTAGAGGCTTGTTCTAATTCAAAAAATATCGTAATTATGTTCTGAAATTCGAGTTCACATCCTGATTTGGGTTGAACTACTCAGAGGTTTTAGGATTAATTAAGTTAGAAATGCTTTTTAGCCAACTTTCCCGTTAAGGTAAAAGAAAAATTTTCAAAGAAAAAGCCTTAAAAGTGGCTTAATGCATCTTCAAAATATTACAAAGTCCAAAAAAAAAGTCGAAAAGGAATAAAGAAAAAAAAGAAATGTCAAAAAATCAAAAATTGGAAAGTACTGTTTTGAGATGGGGAAAAATGCGTGCCTGTCTGTCGGTCAGTTGGTGTCTGTCTGTCCCCCACTAATAACTTTTGAATATTCAATTCGATTTGAACAAACTTTTTTTTGTTCGAAAGATCTCGGCGGCGATGAAACTTCATTCCCATATTTTCTTTTTTAATTTGAACAGTTTTTCGTTCAACTTTGAACCGTTCAAAAAATCTTAACATTATCGCCTACGAGGAAATTTAAGAGCAAGAATCTGAGAAACTGTCACGCCAAGCATTATGAGGTGATTCATGACCTCTCAGATTTTCTCCCAAAAATTACCAAATGTTTATTATCTTATTGAAAGACCAAATCCAGAATGTTTTGCTCTAAAGTTGAGTTGTTTAGTTTTTATGGACCTCTAAAGATGAAGGTGTGGCATCAAAAATTAAGCGGATTTTCAAGACATGGAAGTTGCCGTGAGCCAAAACTCTTACCAGGAACTGTTTAACTCCAATTTTCTTTTTGTATATGGAATATAGAAGGTTGAAACTTTACAAAATGAATGTTAAATTTGTGGTAAGTTGTTGCCGTAATGGTCAGTGAAGGCCCTCAAAACAAGGCATTTTTGACGTTTTTTAGCGTTTTTGAGGTCCAAAAACAGCTTGTACATTTCGGTTGGCACGGCAAAAGTAGTGTCGTTTGAAAGACCATTGTAAGCACTTTAAAATAATGTATAAACAACCGAGGAAAGTTCAATGTGCTTTTAGTTGCGTAAGGCCGAAATATGAAAAATGTCATGTTTTACCGATATTCAAACAGTCATAACTTCCTCTGCCAACAACATATCGAAATATTTTTTTTGCCAATGTCATTCTCTATTCTTTGTCTTAACAGAACGGTTGAGTCCTTTGAGGCGAAATGTAAAAAAAATTTTTACAAAAAATGCACAGAAAAAAATACATTTTTTGTTAAAAAAATTTTCACATTTCGCCTCAAAAGACTCAACTGTTCTGTAAAGACAAAGAATAGAGTATGACATTGGCAAAAAAAAAATTTCAATATGTTGTTGCCAGAGGAAGTTACGATCGTTTGAATATCGGTAAAATATGACATTTTTCATATTTCGGCCTTACGCAACTAAAAGCACGTTGAACTTTCCTCGGTTATTTATACATTATTTTAAAGTGCTTACACTGGTCTTTCAAACGACACTACTTTTGCCGTGACAACTGAAATGTACAAGCTGTTTTTGGACCTCAAAAACACTATAAAACGTCAAAAATGCCTTGTTTTGAGGGCCTTCACTGACCTTACGGCAACAACTTACCACAAATTTAACATTCATTGTGTAAAGTTTCAACCTTCCATATACAAAAAGAAAATTGGAGTTAAACAGTTCCTGGTAAGAGTTTTGGCTCACGGCAACTTCCATGTCTTGAAAATCCGCTTAATTTTTGATGCCACACCTTCATCTTTAGGGGTCCATAAAAACTAAACAACTCAACTTTAGAGCAAAACATTCTGGATTTGGTCTTTCAACAAGATAATAAACATTTGGTAATTTTTTGGAAAAAATCTGAGAGGTCATGAATCACAGGCGTGACACTCTCTCAGATTCTTGCTCTTAAAGCTCAGTGTAGATCCCGAACTTAAAGACAGATCTCCTTCAAACCAGCTTTCAGAAAAGAGTTTTCACGAAGAATGTATGGAAAATATTTTTCTAAATAAGCTGATTTGAGGACTCCGATTTCGACTGTCCGATTCCGACTCCGCAACAATGGCAGAAATGCAGGCTTGGAAAAAATGACTGACTCCTACCATTAGAATTTTAGAGCCTTCGACTCCAACTCCGCCTATCGACTCCGACTGACGATTTCAAATATTTTGACTCCGAAGCCATGTTAAAAATGCAGGCTTGGAAAAAATGACCGACTCCTACCACTAGAGTTTTAGAGTATTCGACTCCGACTGACGACTTTAATTTTTCGACTCCAACTCTGAAACCATGGCAGAAATGCAAGCTTCGAAAAAAATGACAGACTCCTACTATTAGAGTTTTAGAACCTTCGACTCCGATTCCATCTACCGACTTCGACTGACGATTTAAATTTTTTGACTCCGACACCGAACCCTCGACTCCGACTCCGCAGCCATGGCAGAAGTAACACTTTCGTTAGTATTTGTTATTGCTGATCTCGATTTATCACATCATTTAAAAATACATCAAGAAAAATATTAGGCAATTTTTATCATTTGTCAACAACACAACGGTTTTTATAAAGTTTTACTTTATGTGCAATGTACCCCGACTTACCCTAGAATGTGACTGAAATAAATCCTTAATGTCACAAAAAAGCGAATATTACTTTGCAGTGTAAAATATTGCTCATTTTAATCTTAATATATAAAAATTACGTGTCCCTGTGTTTGTGGCCAATGGACTCCTCAGCTACTGAACCGATTTTAACCAAATTTTACACGCAGTTTCAGTTTGGTCCAACTTATACAGGGTGTCCACTCCAATCGTGGACCAATAGCTAATTTCTAAACCGTTAGAGATAAGCATATAGTTCATTTAGAAAAAAATCTCCAAATTACGAAAGGAATTTTGGGTCTATTCAATGTTTTTCAAAAAATCAAATTTTGAAAGAGTTACGAAATTTAAATTTTTATACAGCCCCCCAGTCCTATCAATCATATTTAATAAAACATTCTTGACACTGTAATGTTTAAAACTAAAAAAAAATCACTCTTCTACCACAAAAATTGACCGAGTTATGACGTTTTGAAAAATCAAGATTTTGAAGGATTTCGCATACGGTCCCTTAAGCGATTTCTCGATGACGTCATGAAACAATGCAAAATCTTGATTTTTCAAAACGTCATAACTCGGTCAATTTTTGTGGTAGAAGAGTGATTTTTTTTTAGTTTTAAACGTTACAGTGTCAAGAATGTTTTACTAAATATGATTAATAGGACTGGGGGGCTGTATAAAAATTTAAATTTCGTAACTCTTTCAAAATTTGATTTTTTGAAAAACATTGAATAGATCCAAAATTCCTTTCGTAATTTGGAGATTTTTTCCTAAATAAACTATATGCTTATCTCTAACGGTTTAGAAATTAGCTATTGGTCCACGATTGGAGTGGACACCCTGTATGATAGGATAGTTTTTATCTCAATTTAGGACCGCAATATATTTTTTATTGCAAATTATGTATTTAGCTACCAGCTTTTCTGTGTTCTTGGCTAACCCTTTTTACTAAGCCTTTTTTGACACCTCCATGGCTGAGCGACAAAAAGCACACGTTCTGGCAGCTTCTGGAGCGCAGTAAACAAGTAATAATCTTTCTTATCTTAATATATAAAAATTACGTGTCCCTGTGTTTGTGGCCAATGAACTCCTCAGCTACTGAACCGATTTTAACCAAATATTACACGCAGTTTCAGTTTGGTCCAACTTAAATAATAGGATAGGTTTTATCTCAATTTAGGACCGCTTTTTTTTTTTTATTGCAAATTATGTATTTAGCTACCAACTTTTTTGTGTTCTTAGCTAAGCTTTTTTACTAAGCCTTTTTTGACACCTCCATGGCTGAGCGACATAAAGAACACGTTCTTTCAGCTTCTGGAGCGCGGTAAACTGGTAATAATCTTTCTTATCTTAATATATAAAAATTACGTGTCCCTGTGTTTGTGGCCAATGGACTCCTCAGCTACTGAGCCGATTTTAACCAAATTTTACACGCAGTTTCAGTTTGGTCCAACTTAAATGATAGGATAGTTTTTATCTCAATTTAGGACCGCTTTTTTTATTTTTATTGAAAATTATGTATTTAGCTACCAGCTTTTCTGTGTTCTTGGCTAAGCATTTTTACTAAGCCTTTTTTGACACCTCCATGGTTGAGCGACATAAAGCACACGTTCTGGCAGATTCTGGAGAGCGGTAAACAGGTAATAATCTTTCTTATCTTAATATATAAAAATTACGTGTCCCTGTGTTTGTGGCCAATGGACTCATCAGCTACTGAACCGATTTTAACCAAATTTTACACGCAGTTTCAGTTTGGTCCAACTTAAATGATAGGATAGTTTTTATCTCAATTTAGAACCGCAATATATTTTTATTGCAAATTATGTATTTAGCTACCAGCTTTTCTGTATTCTTGGCTAAAATTCTTTAAAGATACCCGGAATGCCACCACATAATCTGCGGTTAAAAATTGGTTCACCCATAGCTCTTCAACGTAATTTAAATCCACCGAGATTATGCAATGGTACGCGTTTAGTTATCAAAAAAATCACCGGGAACATTATAGAGGCAATCATTTTGACTGCCAAGTTTAAAGATGAAGTAGTTCTGTTGCCACGTATCCCAATGACACCGTCAGAATCTTCAATACCCTTCAAAAGGCTACAGTTTCCCATTCGTTTAGCTTTCGCCACGTCCATTTATAAGTCCCAAGGACAAACAATCTCAATTTGCGGTTTAGATTTAGAAAATCCATGTTTTTCCCATGGGCAAATATAGGGCGCTTGCTCCCGTGTGGGAAAACCGTCCAATCTATTTTTGTTTACAAGAGACAGATTAACAAAGAATATTGTGCACCGATTAGTGTTGAGGTAAACTGAAATTAAAAATGCTTATAATTCAAAAAATAACAAATAATATTGGTTAATTATCTACCCTATATACATTATTAAAAAATAAAATGTTACATTAAAAAATACACTGTTACAATAGCAATTAGCAAATTTTTAATTAATTCAATTGTTACAAGCTTGAATATAATATTTTTAAATACTAAAATGCTACATTTTTTGTTGATTTTTTGTTTCTAGCAAACTTAGGAAATTTTTGTTCGATTGTTTTCATATTTTGACCTCAAATTCATATTTATATAAAGTTGATCTCTATAACGGTAATAAAGTTTTCCGATTCTATTGAAACATTATAGTTTAACCCATACCTTAGCCACAGCAACGCGTGGCCGGGTCAGCTAGTATAAATATAAAATATAAACAGTATTATAGTAAAAAAAATGCTTCAAGAAACATACAATAGCAATGTATTGTACTAATATGCATAATGTGCTAATTAATTGAATTTCCTGCATGAGAGGTTACTTGTGAATGAGATTTATTTATTTGAAATGTCAAATGAAATTTTGTCCTGCTAATGAGAAAAGAATGATACTCTTAAACAAATTAGAAGTTTCTAAGTTTAGAAGATGTAAACAAAGTTTATTAGTCGCAACTCGTCGATTTAGAACAATGTGCTTCATTTAGAAAAATCAGCTGACATTGGCAGAATGGATTTTTAAGCGGAAATTGGTGATTAAGTAGCTTTTGTTACTCGTCGCTTGCAGAAAATTCAACTTAACAGGCAGCAGTTATGTTCCTTTATTGAAGGAACATAACTGCTGCCTGCTGAAGGTTGACCTAGATTACTAGGTAGATGTAATTTTAGGTAGATAAGATAATTATGACTACTGATGATAGAAATGATAGCAAAATGCATATTAGAAAAATTGATTTGGAAACGAAATATTGTCAAATCATTATTAAATAGAATTTGAACCCCTTTATTTTTTTATTTTATTTTATTTTATTTATTTATTTTTTTTTTTGCTATATTTCAATGCGATTACGTTGGTAAATACTTGTCAAATAAGCATACTGATGGGACTTTTGCTTTTCTTAAAAGAAAAAAAAACCGTTGACAAAATGTACTCAAAAAGCATTTCATTAAAAACAAACACTGTCATTACCATTAAGAAAATTTCAAGGCATATAATACAAGGCATCGTTAAATAAAAAATCCAGTACATAACAAACTTTAAACTCGCTAGTACTGGTAAAAATTGATTGGTTTTCTCTAAATCCCCTTTGAATGTTTCAAGATGTGCAAATTATTGACAGGTGAATCTTACGTCTTTTTTAAAGGTTCTAATTGTGCATGTACTCTGTACTGCTTATATTATTTAACGGGAGCAGCAAGTGCTTTGTATCATCACTCCTCCTCCTTTCATTTATTTAATTTTAAAATTAAATGAGTGCTCTGTCGTGCTAAGCACAGAAGTCGTATAAGCACTTTTTATCAAAATTCAGTTCTTGTTACGTGGTGGTTTTTTATAACACATTTTACTTACCTCCCATGTTTTGTGATCAATGGTGACCGGGAAACATTAAAAATTTTTTTTGAAAAAGTGAAGCCTGAAGCAAGTATATAGAGACGTAAACAGGGGTGCCCACAGGGGGGGGGGTGATTATGGCGAAAGTTGCGACATCCAAATTTTGGGGGGGGGGATTTTTTAATCTAATTTGCTTATTTATTTAAATCATGTAAAAAAATATTTTTTAATTTTAATTATTTACTGATTTTGTTTTATAAACATTAATCATTAATTTTTTTTAGTTTATTTTTTTTCTTTTATTTCTTTATTGTTATCATCATTTTTTTGTGTGCGTGTGTGTGTGCTTGGAATATCTGAAAGGGAACAAAAGCTATTTATACTGCGCATAATTCGAATATTTTAAAAATTTATAATACATGAAAAATAAGTTATAATTCAAAAAAATTGATAAATAATATTTAAAAAAATAAATAATATTTAAAAAATAAATAAATATTTAAAAAAAAATAAATGAAATAAGGAAGAGGGGTTAAAAATAAAAAGCACAAGAGGATAGTGATTTTTTTTTTTTTTTTTTTTTGAGGGGGGAGGGGGGAATTTGCGCCATTGAACTTGAGAGGTGGGCACCCCTAGACATAAAACTTAGAACTGCAATTTCTCATTTTGAGCTAAGTTGCAAATACCACTTAAATGCTTAGCATAGCAGTAGTTGTGCAATGAAAAAGGGAGGGGGAAGGTTTATAGTGGGGAATGTGTGCTTGCTAGTCTGACTGCCCCTCTCCTCCATCCCTCCCAAAGAGATTTTTGGGGGAACAGCTCTCCCTCCCACCCACCCCTCTCTTCCTGTAAAGATGTCACCCAGAAAACTTAATTTGTACGTTTCGGTGTTTTATTCGACGGTTTTTTCATCCAGTTTTGAGGCATTCACACTGTAAAAAATAGATGTCTTTACAGTATAATACCGCTAATTTTACAGTAACAGCAAAAATTGCTAATTTTGCAGTAATAAGCTGTAAAACTGCTAATTGAACACTAACAAACTGTAAAATTGCTGCTATACTGTAATAAACTAAAAGTACCATTTTTACAGTTCATTACTGTGCGTTTTACAGTTTAAACCGGAACTTCTGCTGCTAGTATTATATTGCTATTTTTACAGTAAAATGCAGCTAATTTAGTGATAATAAACTGCAAACTGCTGCTTACAGTAATAAAATGTAAAATTGCTAGTTTTACAGTTTATTACTGCGCATTTATTTTTAAACTGGAACCTTTGCTGCCAGTATTATATTGTTAAAACAAGTTTATTTTTTGCAGTGCAGCTATTGTTTCCAAAAAAAAAAATCCTAAGACATTTCTGCCACTGCTCTTATATTAAACTGCTTAAAAAGTTTTAAAAACCTGCAAATAAATTCATTAATTAACGTAACAACTCAATATTTTGCAGAACCAAGCTATTTGAAACTTCTTTCGTGCGTACGCATTCCCTTCTCACTTCAAGGAGAAAATTAAATGAGATTTTTTCATTAGTTAAATGAAAATTTTCAATCCAATTTAAATTAAATGCAATTTTTTCCATCCATTTTTTCATCCAATTCAAATAAAATTTTTTCGTCCGATTTTAAGGCTTCAGCTGTTATTTTCAAAAAAAAAAACTAAACTCTTTCAGCCACTGTGCTTACATTAAACTGCTTAAAAGCTTTAAAGACCTGAAAATTAATCCCTAAACTAACGTAAGAACTCTATCTCTTGCAGAACCCAGCTCTTTGAAACTTTCGTGCTTACGCATTTCTTTCTTACTTCAAGGGGAATATTTGATAAAGCAAAAAAGGAGATTTTTTTCACTAATTAAATGACAATTTTTCATCCAATTTAAATTAAAGAAATTTTTAATCCAATTTTAAGGCATTCAGCTATTATTTTCAAAAACAAAAAACCCATGAGCTCTTTCTGCCACTGCTCGTACATTAAACTGCTTAAAAAGCTTTAAAAACTTAAAAATCAATTCATTAATTAACGTAGCAACTTAATCTTTTGCAGAACCAAGCTATTTGAAACTCCTTTCGTGCGTACGCATTCCTTTCTCACTTCAAGGGGAATATTTGATGAAGCATTAAATGAGATGTAATATGCCGATCTTCGCAGCGCAGTATCCACATTATTATAATTTGTTTGCGATTTTAATATGTTTGCATTGCTCTTAGCTTAAATTGCACTTGAAAGTTATATTGTAATATACTCATCTGTTATTAATATTCTAGAAGTACCTCGAAGGTATAAATCATTGTTGAAGCAAGCGTTCTGGTGCATTAATGCATGCAATAATTTTGTGCACATATGCGGAAATATTATATCCTGATATCATGCAGGTTATAGAAGCGAATTATTAATAAAATAACAAGCATAAATTTCAATGTATTAAATAGGCAGTCAAGTTATAAATGAGTATGCCTCTACAAGTAGTAGTTGAATTATTTTTTTGAACGTATTGACATTATGAAGTTCAATTAATGTAGCTATTAACCAAACAAATAACACAGGACTGCAAAATTAAACTTTTTGTAAAATACAAAATAAGTTTTTGCTGATCTTTATATCATTCGGTGTGCTGATTTCAAAATGACCTCCATTTTTCTATAGCAAGTCAGGATTTTTGGAAAATTGATTTTGATATTTGCTGAAAGCTTATAGATCTCAAAAGTATTTTCCCAAATAATTTATCTGGAAAAAATGAGGTATTTTTCATTTAAAAATATAGAAAATATCCTATTCTTTTTGAATCTTCAACAATCAATTATTTTTATTAGTCAAATAATTAAATGATAAATTAAACAAACTAAAAAACACACTTTTAGAGTTAATTAAACTATAAAGAGAGAGCTTTAAACCATGATGTATTGTAAGTTATACACTTATAAAACACATCAACATACAATATAGTTTAGCCTTTAGTATTAATAATAGTATTAAATGTATTACTTAACCATGATGTATTGTAAGTTATACACTTATAAAACACGTCAACATGCAATATAGTTTAGCCATTAGTATTAATAATAGTATTAAATGTATTACTTTTATATTTAATAAATACAAACAAACAAACCCACATGTGGAACTAATAAAAGCGTATTAAAAGTGAAAGAAAAAGGATAAAAAATTTCCAAATTTTACTCTCCAGCGGAGTAAAACATGGAGATATCTCTGGAACAAAAATCTCAATAAAAAAAAAATACAACTGTTCGGGAGCAGAGAATAAATTTCCTACTAAATATCACCAAAATCAAAAATGATGAAAATTTCTGAAAATGTGTTGATTTTACAAGGAATGACACTGTAGCCAAATTTCACGAATCTCCCTCCTCCTCTGGGAGAAAGAATTTTAAGTTCTCTTGTATTTAAACATGTTTCATCGAATTATGGTACAGATTTGTTAAGGAAATCACTAACATACTACTTTAATCTGTTTTTATAAAGGTGTAACACACAAAAAATGGACGATTGAGCAAAAGAAGTAAATAATGTGTATGAAGGTTTGAAACAAATTTCAAACAGCAAAAAGTAAACCAAAAACAAGTAAAAGAGTAGAAACTACTATCTGTCTGCGTATTGCGCGCCTGGCAGTCACGATCGCTTCCATTTGAAAAAGGGGTGATAGGATAAGGAGACGCACTTGCCGGTGCTTTCGCTTCTTACTTCCTGTTGAATGTTACTTCGCATTTCCCCCCTATTTTGAGGAAATCCGAAGAGACCTCAGGCATGCGCAAATGCGAGGAAAGTTTTACGATAAAAGATTAGACAGTATTCACATATATTTCAATCATAGAATAACATTTGTGGAAACTTCAGAAATGTTTAGATCTACGAATATTTTTCGGAAAAGTTCTGCAACTTTTCAAAAATATTCCAAGTCATAATTCGAAGATATTTAATAAATAAGTAGTGATTTTGCATTTGCGAAAACTAAACATTCAAAAGAATAAATGCCTCACATACACATATAATGAAACAAAATAATACAACTTTATCTTTCATTCACGTTTAACTATATTTTTCACTTATCAGTGCAGTTAGGGGGAATTCCATTTTGAAATAAGGCGAAAGTCATAAAAATGAAAGTCGTATGAATTAAAAAATAAGCAACTTTTCTGAAACTTAAGAGTGTATAGTTTACTAAAATATAAAAAAACGTGTCTAAAGTTCGCTTTTTGTGCAAAAATTTGTTTAGTGTGTGAAGGGCATAAAAATATTACATAAAAAGCGTAATTTGACCTTATTTCAATCTCTGATTTCAATCTCTGATTAATAAAAACCTAATGAAGTTCGAGGAATTATCGATTGGTTTTACACTATACCAATGTTTAAACTTAATTAAAAAGCGAATTAAAATATCTCCACACATTATAAATTGATTAAATGCATTACATGAAAACTCCATTAAATTTTGATACGTCCGTTACACAAATTCGTCATTTTTTCACTTTCTGAAATATTTTTTTATTGTTATTTCTTTTTTTTTTTGAAAAACACATTCAGGTAAATTAAATTAAACACAAAATGTCGAAATAGTATCGGAAAATTTTTAATAAAACACAGCACGTATCAAATACAGAATTAAAATAAAATATTTGAATATAATAAATAAAATTTGTGCAAAAAATTAAAATTGAAATAGCACATTATTTTATTTTAATTTTTCAAATTAAACTTTGTTTTGACAGCTTAAATGCACAAAATGTTAAGCGAAAAGTACACAGTGAATCAAGGAATCTTTCTTCGAAAATATAAAATGTGAAACTCAAATAGTGACAAAAAAAAAGCACTTTTTTTAATATAGTCACAAAAAACAACCTCAATTATTAACTAAACTACAACGGTAACATGAGTTTTTCTTCAAAAAATAAAAAGAGAACAAAAACAGAAGTTTATACAAGAAGATGTGACATTTTTAATTAACAGGAGAAAAAAAAATGTCACACAGAATATCAAGTGATTAAATGCAAGAAAAATTAAAAGTGTGAAATAGAAGATAAACAGAAAAAGTAAATATTTGCATTTCAAATGTAAATAAAAAAAACTGTCGTGTTTTACTTCAAAACAAAGAAAAAGATACGACAGTAATACAAAATATACTAACCAAGAAAATTACAAAAAAAAAAAAAAAAATTCAAAAGTCAAATATTGCAGGTTTTCTTTAGAAAAAGAGAAACAACATCAAACAAAGACACTTATACAACTGCTAATGAATACATGAATGTTTGCTCTATATCATAATATAATATCTAAAGAAAACGAATAAAGGGTTCAAAAACGAGCACCATGTATTATATGGTCTCCACGGATTTAAGCTATCAAAGACGGGACAAAAGAAAACATAATTAGAGAATTTTAAATTCAGTATCAGAAACACACAATCAAATTATGAGTAAAATAAGAATAGCTATATATAAATTATCAAATGTATTTTTTTCGCATTTGAAATCAAAGCGCGACTATACTTCGCAGCAGTTTAATTTGGCAGTGACGTCACTACGGGCGGAGCCAACAGCGTGACGTTAACCTATGAAAAACGAGCTAGATAAAACGTTACAGCCTACTTGGCGAATTAGAGGAGACCGCTGACTGCTTGTGAGCTCTTATTGGCTCCGCCCGTATTGACGTTCAGTATCAAGTTAAGTTGCTGTCTAGTATAGTGTAACTCATGTAAATAGTTTATTCAAACACAAAACAAAAAAAAGTCACTATTATACTGAGCTATACTCACACAAACTAAGAAAGAATTAAAAGGTTCTTACAGTTGTAAAAGTTCGCGATGAAAAATTAGATTAGTTAAGAAATACTTCTCGACAAAAATGACTGAAGTAGATAGGCTAAGCAAGACTTTTCAATTTAGCTTTATGCAAAACAAGGCGCTCCAATATCTTTTTTGTATACAGCTGATATTGAGCAAAATCTTCCCATTGTTGCGTGTTCAAAATTCGAGCGAAGTTTTTCTGCAGAAAATCGTCGGGAATTTGCATTAAATCGCTATCAGAATACCGGGTTGCCAAAGTAATAACAGTAATGATATTATCATCACACAAAGCATTGGACATTAACTCGCCGCATTTTTTCTTTAATTCTATAGAAGTGCATACTTATCTACTTTTTCATACAAGGTGTAAGCTTCTCCCAATTTATTTTACCAAATTAAGTACCGGAATAAATCAACATCAATATATTCTCAAGGATTGGAGGAGAGATATCAGTGACAATTATCCCACCCTTCGCCTTTAGCACTTCCAAAAACACAACAAAAACGTTTGCACATAACGTTAATTTTTACATACAGCATTAATTCTTACGCATAACAAGACGCTGCAATACCTCCGTACACATATCACTATACTGTTTAGCAAAATCCTTCCATCCTTGTGAGTTCATAATTTGGTTACAATTTTTCTGCAAAAAATCATCAACAGTCTCCTTCAAATTATCATCTGAATGTCGAGTTGCCAAAATGGCGACTGTAACGATATTATCATTTGATAAATTGCTTGACATAAATTCACCGCATTTTCCCCTCAACTCTAGCAGTTCATACTTGTCAGCTGCAGCATACAAAGAATAAACATCACTCAAGGGTATGTCACACAAATTACCAGAATAAATGAACTGCAGTAACTCTTTCAGGATTGGAGCTGATATGTCAGTGATGCTTATCACACTGGTCCTGGATTCCTGGAGTTCATGTCTAAACATGGCAGCAAAGACGGGAGATCTTGCTGCAAGGACAGCTTTGTGAGCAGAGAATTCTACTCCGTCCACTTTCAAAACGACGTCAGAGAATTCTTTATTCAAAACAAGAGAAGACAAATCTGATGATAAAGTTGTTGTACATTCGATTATAAGCACAGATCCTAGAAAATACAAAATATAATATAATTTTATTTTTTCTCTACTTACATAAAAGAGTTTGTTTTTATCTCTATCTGCAAAGCATAAACAAATATGTGGTTCTGAGCCATATTTAGTATGCCGGTAATCTCTTGGATTAAAATAAAAATATGTTTTTAAAATTGTGCCCGATTTTCGGAAAGAGGGGGGGGGCAATTTTTCGTCGTTTGTATACAAATAACACCAACCTTTTTTTTTTTTTTTGCTGTTTTTATAATTGCATACAAGTTTGCATTACAAGTAGGGCTTAATTTGCATGGCCTTACCTGTCATGCCTCCGTCCAACCTCCTGCACTTGTTTCTGCTCAGCGAATATTTAGAAACTATAAGGTATAAGCCGGCGCTCATCTATATTGCGCTCTGGAGCCCACGGTATGTCAACTTAAAAAAATAACTTAAAGAATACCATTTAGCAAAACAAATACGCATTTCATAAATATGGAAATACACGCTTTTTACCCTGAATGACACATATAAATTGAAATGAGTTTTAAGACACATCAAAACAAGAAAATAATTAAAGCCGTGAGTAACCGCCCCTAAGCAAGGGCTAAGGCAGGAAGATGCAATGCACCGCCAACTCGGCTATTTCGATCCATAGACTGCAGTTTCGTGCTTATTATGCACTCATCAGCATGGAATACGAAAGTAGCCAAGTTGGAGGCAAAAATCCTCTTATAGACCCAAAAAAGCCATAAAAAAACTGGTAGCTAATGTGAATTGGAATACCAGCGAGCGACCGCACTTGGTACAACTCGTAAATTTTAAGGCAGAGCTCGGGTATAAAGCAGTGAGTAACCGCCCCTAAGCAAGGGCTAAGGAGGAAGATGCAATGCACCGCCAACTCGGCTATTTCGATCCACAGACTGCAATTTCGTGCTTGTATTGCATGTATATGCATTCTTTTAGTTAGCAAGCTTTAATTCTTTATTTGCTCAGTTGTGAAGTCAAAATTTTAGCTAATGATCGACTAAAATTATTTTACATGTGTTCAAATTTCCCCATGGGCATGTGTAGCATTACAAAGAAGTGCTACTAAGCCTAAACGAGTATTATTTATCTATGCGAGGGGAAAAAAGGGTTTAATAGCGGGAAATACGAGTTTTTACAAGATTTAAGACTTATCACTCGCTTGAACACATTTTAACCTCAGACACGTGTTTGCCCAGTGTGCGCGCTGTCATAATCAACTCTGCAATGGTAAAAATCGTACGTCTTTTTAGTATTTGTGAGAAAAGTTTAATACTTAACTCAAAATTATGTACAGTTTGGATTTAAACATCATCTTTTTTGCCCTCTGTTTCGTGGCAAATCCGAGACCAAGTGAAAAAATATCAAAACCGAAGCTCCCGGAGTTCGACATGGTTTAATAAGATGATTGTCTGTTTTACATTAACCAGTGCCGTACATAGCGGGGGGAGGGGCGGCAAGAGGTTTGAGGGCGCCCGCTCCAAAAAATAAATAAATAAATAGCACTATGACTATGAGTTACGCGCGAAAAATATTTTTTTACATTTTGATAGGGAGTGAAGGGCGCACCTAAGTTTATGTCCGCTACTGATACTAACATTGCACGGGTATATTAATTGCAACTACGATTGGCTGAAAAAAAAAATTTAATTCATGAATAACATTTTGTTGAAATGCCTTCAAAATACTTCACTTCAAATGCATCACTTTTGTATTTAGTGTAAATTAAATCGGAAACAAACATATTATAATTACCTCTTAGTTTATTTAAGTTTTATTTTAATGAAACCTTTCTCAGTGGTAAATATCAATTCAAATATATCTTGGTTTTTAAGAAAGAATGGAAGTTTGTTGCATAAATGAGGCACAGAAAAGAATAATTTTTACAATAAAAAAAGAAAATATATTTTCCCATTGCTTTAAAACACATGTATGCTACAGTGAAGTAAAATTCTAACAAATCCATTTGTAATGAGAGAAAAAAAAAAGTAGAGATATTGATGATAATGCTATCTCACAATGAGCCCGAGCCCGCTTCGGGCCCGGGCTGAGCTCAAAATAGAAACCCTAATTGTAATATACTCGAGAAAATCAAAACTTACCAGGTTTGGGGCTTTCATGCTTTGTGTGATGTTTAAGGTTCTTAGCAACAGTAATCGAACAGTCCACACTCGATTTTCCCGATGATAAGTAGCTCAAAACCTGTTCCCTGTTGAACGGACGTGAAATTGAAGTGAATGTAGTATCATTGCAGACAACACTCTTTTCACTTTTCCATACACGGAAGCTAACAAGGAGATTTTCTAATGCCTTATTCGTTCTGTTATCACACATGTGGAGTTTAAATTCAACCTTTTCTTCGGATCCACTTTTGAGTTTAGGAGTCATATCTACACGCCACGTGTATCCTGTACAAGTGAACTCTGGACCCTGCACAACGGAAGATTCGCATACGGGTAACAAAGCAAAATTTTCGATTTTCCAGTGCAATTCAACAGTTTCTGTTTCCAGAGAGGTTGAAATGTTAAAAATTCTCTTTTTATCCATGCTGAGTACTTATCGTGTATTCTAAAATGCAACTGCAGAATTTGAATTATTTATTTTAAGTGCTGTACTTTTTTTTCCCCGGCACACGTAATTGACAAACGCTTTCTCAATCTCTTTTGCCGCTTCTGCTGTGTTGTCTTGTTGTCTATGTTGTCTGGTGCCAGCTGGGCTGGCAATTAGGGTTGCGCTGCGTTACTTTTACAACAGTACCGTAATTTGGCGCCGCTTCTGTGAAAACGAAAATGCAAATACGGCTAACAAAAGCAAAATCAAATGTTACGAATCAAAACGCATTAAATAGTATTGGGGTTACCATAATTTTAATGCAGCCTCGTGGTCTCTAAATTGAGTATTTGTTTTTTATTGCAGATAAGATTACAAATAGACACGTAGAAATAATAGTCTAAGATCCGACTTAGGTTGACCTATCCTCATCGAGTTTCCAAATAAGTTGTACATTAAAATGAAGATAAAAATATTCCTAACACGATGTCGTTTGGCTATTTAAACAAAAGTGATCCAATCATAGGGTTGTCGCGATTTGAAGTTCTAGTGGAGATGAGTAAAACTGGCAGTGTCTCTGTATTAAATTCTTCAAGCATCTGCAGTTTATCTGCTGGTTTTTGAAATTTAAAACAGGTCTAAATCTCTCGCAAATAACACTTATTCGGCTCAAAACTACATTTTCGCTAGGAAATGATTATGTGAAAAATAAATTGAAGGGGCAAGTGGATAAAGGTGATATGTGACAATTTTTGAAAAACTTATTTTTTACTATAGATGAAAATGATAAGGTATTATTTTTGAAAGCTTTTTTTTTTTTTTTTTTTGAAAGCATTTTCAAGAAATTTAAAAAGTTGTCATATATCACCTTTATTCACTTGCCCCTTCAATTGTGTTTTTGAGTTAACACAATTGAGTGCACACTAATTTGACTTTGTGTAAATCGGCGAAATTCAAATGTCACATATCACCTTTATCCATTTGCCCCTTCAATTATGTGCCTTCCTGAATTATGGGCTTTTAAAAATTCTGCAAAAAAACAGCAGAAATTTTGCAGCTTTCTGCTTTCTGCTAACTTTCTTCTTTAACTAAAGATAACTGCAGAAAATATGCAAAATGTCCCCGTTATTGGAATTTCAAAATCGCGACAACCCTATGAAAGGAGGACTTTTGCTTAGTTAGCTTCATACCATTGTGTTTGAAATTTTTTTATCTACATTTAAATGTGTAACATATTAAAGCAGGAATTCAAGTGAAACACCATTGCAATCGCTTCGAGGCGATCGCAAATTGCAATTGCTACTGGAAGTCGAATTACATTAGACTCGCATCTCGTAGCGATTGTAACGTATCCAAATTTGGAAATTTGCGATTGCATTGGTGAGTTGCGATCGTCCTTGTTTCACTTGAATTCCTGCGTAAGAAACTCGATGCGGGTAGGTAAACCTAAGTCGAATCTTATACTACAAGAAGTTATATGGTCTTACATTATTCCGAACAACAAATTTGCTTTTAAATTTTTGGGCGCATGCTCTACTTCAGAGTTTCCCAAAGCGTGGTCCGTGGACCCAAGGGCGTCCGCATTGCTATCCTACTAAAACGTAAAAATAATTGAAATTGAAGGACAAGTAAAAATATTTTGATTCAAAACGAAAGCACATTTATAAAAAATGAAAAAGTTCTTGTTTACTAGCAAGCAAGGCGCAGCAATCGCTCTGGAATCTTCGATTTTTACACCTATTTCCAATTCTAAGACAATATTTCGTATGGTATATTATATTGAGGTATGGATGGTAGATTTATGTTTGACATTGTATTTCTAAAATCTAATGCGGAATAGAACTTTCTGATGTTTTGACCGAAGCGACGGAACTGATACTGAATATTGCACCTAACAAGCGATATTTAGCTTCATTTTGATTTAATAAAGAGTGTTTTAGTCTCTTATCTTTTAAAAGTCAATGTGGGAAATAGAAGTAATTTAACACGTTACACATTTATTAGTTTTGTGTACATTAAACCAGGGGTGCCCATCCCCCCAAGCTCAGTGGCTTGTCTTTAAACTTTAATTTTTCAAAACCCTCTTGTGCTTTTTATTTTATACTAGCTTAATACCCGGCGTTGCCCGGGTGCTTATTAATACAACATAGCATTCAGGGAAAATAAGTTTGAAAGAGTTCTATTCATATGGGTATAAAGTAATTTGCATCAATCAGTCTCTTAGGTACAAACTTTGAAAAAAACTAAAATATTACAGAAAGTTAAACGTTTACAGAAAAATAGTCTTATCAAAAGGTGAAAATGAAAGATAAATGTTGTCTGTGCTTTGCCGCGTCCACTGGCATGAAATATATGCACATGGAAGTGAAAAAATTGCATCAATTTCACCCACCAAATTTAAAATATTAACTTTTCTCTATTAACTGTTCCCACCTACAAAGTAAAAATTATTATAACTCAGAAATAAATCTGTTTCTCGTTCTGAAGGCTTATCTCCATTACAGACGCAACTGTAGTCGCATTGCAAATTTGAAATTCAAATCCGTGGCTCTTTTTATAAAGTCCACATGAATTATGATTGTTTTTTACTTATTTCAATGCTAAAAGGAAATAGGTGAGCCTTAAATTGAAAATTCATTACTTTAATCGTAATCATTGTTGGAAAATACTAATATTTAAAAATCTTAAATTTCATCAATTTGAATGCTAAAAGGCCTATCTCGATTACAATATAAATAGGCTAGATTCCAATCGAAAGGGTCATTTTTTGACAAAAAATTTAAATTTGAGCTTTTTAGATTTTTTAAAATTTCAAGACCCCGCCTATGAGAATTCTAGGGCATCAAGGAACCTCTGTGTCAAGTTTGATGAAAATATGACGCAAACTGTGGATTTGTATAGAGAACAAGTATATATGGGTAATTCTATTCTAACTGTGATTCTTTTGACAAAAAAAAATCCGATTTTAAATTTAAGCTTTCTCAATTTTTCGATGCATATTCAGTATCCATTTTACTGTCAAAATAAAAGCCTGCGAGGAATTTACAACAACTTCAACGCGTCAAAAACGAGAAACAAATTTCAAATTTTCCGTTCCACGGTACTGACTCATTTATCCACGGTACTGACATAATCTAAATTTGGTAAACTTTCTTTAGGAAAATCATTTAATACATTCTTGAGTTCTGTTACAACATTTAAAAATTCTTTTACATTGATTATTTACCACATTAATAACTAATAATAACAATAATAACAATTAACTCTTATAATTGTTAGCAACTATTAATCGAAAAAAAAAACTCTATTTATAGTATTTAACAAAAAACAAATTGTTTACACTATGTTAAACTTATTAAAGTAATATATCAAATGCATTCATAATAATGAATAAATAATATTAAATTACATGAAGTATGAAGTATGATTTTGGTTTTCATCGTTTTTAATTTTTTTTTAAATTCTTGTACTTCTACGCAGTGATATTTTTTAATTTTTTTCTAAACTGTCTTTAGCAACGTCTTTTTCAAGGCATTCTGAATTTTTAGTTAATTTTGGTGATGAATTACATGATTTTGTTCTCAATCTGTTGTTCATTCTTCTGGTTGTATCATTGATAGAGTAATCAATTTTTCCTATAGCAAAGTGTTCACATGGATTTTTAGTAGAACAATCAAAACAACTTAATGAATTAAATAAAATACAATTATGATGTAGTTTATTCCTCGTGTATTGATGTACTTTCATAGTGCCAATGAAAAGCTTAAAATTGCTCGGTAATACTGAATTAATGTTTGATATTTCGTCTTCTGTAATGCAATCAATGTATACTGAATTGACACGATCTTGCAAAATCGCCAACAAAGATTCAAAGTTTGGCACATCCAAGTCGTATTTCACTTGATCGTCAGCTTATTTCTTAATATAATCACCGATCCCATCAGCGGAACTTTTTCCGTGGCCAGCCTCACTAAAGTTGTATGTAATATCCTCTCATTGAGTATAACACTGAGGCAAGTACTGGGTTATGAGATAAAACATTTTCTTATTGCGGTACTGAGTCATTGGACCATCACTCATTATATGTATTTTTTTTTACCTCTGGATTTGTTGCTAGATAAACATCAAGTATTTTTTTAATATGAACAATTATAGCAGAAGGATCATGTCTGAGAGATTTTGACAAAGTAGCAAAACCTTGAGAAAAGTTTGAAGAGTAAATCATGCCAGTGTGTAAAGTACATTGTACTCTACTGGCCCCAAAGTGCACTGACTGAACTTCCGTTTCATACTTACAAGAATAATTTTCACTGAAATCAGTGAGGAGTCCCAACTCATTGCTTTGTAGAAACTGAGTAAGTTTTTTCATGGAATTGTTTTGATGAATAATTCTGTATTCATGAGCCATAATCAAATCTAGATCGTGTTTGATAGTCAAATCTAGATCGTGAATTGCTTGTCCTATCATGCAAGAATTTTCTGTTTTTGCAGTAACTTTAACAGTGATTGGTTTTTTTGTTTTTTCATTAATTCTTCGTTCTGAAGATACTTCCCATTTCATGTAAGATATTTTATCAATAGGATTAGTATCTTTCATGTTAAGTTCTAAATTTTTTAACTTACATTCCTCACACTTTCTTGATAGACACCCTTCAGAATTACTGTCACATAAGAAACTGCTCAAAATTTTATATAGCGTACTTTCTGTCAATAACTTATGACCGTGAAACGCTTGTATTAGCAAAGAACATTTTTCGTGAGTGAAGCACGCACACGTATTTCGATTAGTAATTTTTGGTTCAATACAGTACTTTGGGCGTAATCTTGCGAAAGCTGCGTAGCTAACAGGATACGTACATTGGGAACAAAATTAAGAATGTAAATCTTTAATCGTAGCCTTCATATAACGCTTTGTTACTTGCTTTCCATTTACTTTTATTGAAGTTTTTTTATCAGGAATTCTTACTATTTTCTTCATAAAACTTTATCACCCGATCTTGAATAAATTTTTGAATCATTTTTGCATTTTTTACATACATACTCCAGTGACTGATTACTCCTATGAACTCTTGAAGAAATAATAGGAGCAACATTTTTCCTAATGGCAGATATTTGTCGATATTTTTTAATAATTTTTCCGCTTTTTGCTCGACCCAATATTTGCTTAAACTTAGAACTGTTTGAGTTTTGGTAGGACGATTTTAGTTGCCTTACCATAACTTGTTGTACCATAAATTGTGGAATTCGGCAACTTATATCATTACTAGTATCAGGTACTTTTTTACTATGTAGTGTTGGAGCCATCTGCATAAAAAAATATCGCAATTAATGATTAAAACAATTTTATTACTAATTTATAATTTTTTCACACGGTACTGACAGACACGGTACTGACATTTTCATTTAAAAAAATTACTGTACCTGTTTGGCTGTGGTTTTGTTAATGTCCATTTATTGTGTAGTTTAGGTTAGTATTAAGTACAAATATCTGCAATTTCGGATACGAAAAATCAATAGTTGTTAAAGAAATCCATACCACGGTACTGACAAGAAAATTTATGACATACCTTTTTCAACACGGAAATCTAAAATGACACAACCTCTTTGCACTATTTCGTCATCTCTATGCTTGTAAATATTACTCAGGTGAAGTGATTTCAAAATCGTTCACAAGGCGTTTCATAAATCTCAATGTAGACGGCGCTCGAGTCACACAAATGCAAATTTTAAAGAAACGTTAAATTTCGGGGACAAGAGTTATTGAACCAGAACTCAATATTAACTTAATGTATTGACCAAAATACAGGTCGTTTCTTTTATTTCGATCATATACATTAGAATTTATGAGGTAATTACTTCAAATTATTTATTGCGACCAAAAAAATTCAACATTTACAGAAAAACTCAAAAAAGGGACATGACACGGTACTGACATTTTGGTGATATGTTGTAGGTTTTCTCTTAATGCAAGTTATATTATATAAAAAAAATATGATGAAATGTGTTCCTAAACATCTAATAAACACAATCATCTCATTAATAGATTATTAAGTAATGAAAAGGGAGAATGAACAACATAGGACATAAAAAATCACAGTTAGAATAGAATCACCCATATATATACATACACTCATTTTTATAGATATAGATTTTCACCCCCCTTTTTTATTTTATTTATTTTTTTAAATATTATTTACTAACTTTTTAAAATTATAACTATTATTTTTTTTACATTTTATTAATTTTTAAAAGTTTAAATTGTGCGCAGGATAGAATCTCTTTCTTCCCTTCCAGACATTCCAAGCACACACACACACCAAAAACAATAAATGAATAAATAAATAAAAATAATAAAGAAATAAAAGAAATTGTTCAAACTAAAAACATAAACTAATAAATAATTTATGAAAAAATAATTAGTTTAAAAAATCCCCCCCTCCTCATTTGGATGGCGCAACTTGGGCCATAATCCCCCCTGTGTGGGGTTTTATTTCAACCAAATGTTTTTCCTCGCACCGGAAATCTTGCAAATAGAAAAACGTAGGTATGTGCGCATAGGCGGCTGGTGCACCAAAAAAGAGGGGGGGGGGGGGATCAAGAGAAATACTGGAGAGGGGGTCGAAAGAAATGGGGATAGGATGCAGCACTTTTAGAGTTCTTTTTTCATACAATTTGGCTTTTATTTTGGATTTTAATATTGCTGATTAACTAACTTCTAAAAAATGCGGAATATGGCTTCAAAAATCGAAGTGGCTGGTTGATTTTCATCCATTTTCATGAAATAACAAAAGATTTTTTTTTATTAGAAGGAATTTTCAGCTTTTATTTTAGTAAAATTAATCAATCCATTGAGCAAAATATCATTTCTCACTCTGTCATTACTTCTTAACCGTGAAAAGTGAAGGGGCAAAGCCCCTATAATTTTGGAAGTGAGGGTGCAATCGCCCCCCTGTAAGAGCCGCCATTGTTATGTGCAGTGGTGCACCCACGGGGGGAGCTAAGGGGTTTAAGCCCCTCCCAGAAGCATGAAGATGAACGCCTTGATTGAACCAAACTGCTTAAAATGCGGTTTTTACTTTCTTCTATATCTAATATATAGAAGAAAGTATTGGTTTCGTGAAAATTTTCGAATGTCGAATTTTGACGGATTTGCACGTTTTGAGGTGCGCTGAGTCCATTTCGACCATTTTTGGAAAATGTCTGTCTGTGTGTGTGTGTGTGTGTGTGTGTGTGTGTCTGTCTGTGTGTGAGTCTGTATGTGTGTGACCAGTTTTTGTGGCCGCGCTAGAGCAAAAACTACTGCATGAAATCGAACAAAAATTTTTGCACATATGTACCACCATGTGAACTGGTGCACCTGACTTTGTTTAGCGAATTCCTCCAAGGGGGGTGGAGCAATCGCACGTGTTCTGCGCGGGAGTGAGTGCTATATCTCAGGAAGTAACCGGCGGAATCAAAC